>APFE030362593.1:0-19084 GCA_000404065.3 Pinus taeda | reverse complement strand
GTGGAAGCCGAACAGACTAAGTAGTCCAAGGGACCTTGGGATGTGAATCCCAATGGTCACCAAATGTACTATAAATGTATATCAGATTGTTAATAAAAAATGTATCGCATGCTTTATCTTTCCTAATTGTTCTCCCTCACCATGTGTGTTTAACAATTTGGGAATTTTAGTGTTCTATATTTCATATTCTAGGAGTTCATTCCACACACTCAGTGTGTCACTATTACATTTTACTGTTGAGTCACATTGACCTACTTTGTGGTTATTCACTGGATGTTAAATTTATCTTATTTATCTATTAAAATAGCCCTCATAAACTAAAAAGGAAATCATCATAAAATAGATAAAAAAATGTCATTTGTTTGAATCTTCCATGTACTCACTCTCATGAAATGAATGTAGTTATTACCCACTTATCTTAGGCAATATTTGCCAAAATTCTCTCTAAGTTTGTTCATGTCAAGCTTCCGTACAATTTTTATTGATTTTATTTTCAGATTTTGACTGAAGTTGTAGTTTAGTACAACTAAAAGGGAAAGTCTGGTATAAGAAAAGAATTCATGTAAGACCCTGCATGTGAACTTTTGTGTATGCATAGATCATACTATGATCCACATAGTGAGCCTATACCTCTAAGGGTTCTTTTGTGTTCTACCATTCATACCCATAGTTAAGCTCAAGCATCCTATAGACCTTGAAATAAAGTGGATATGCTCCTTTAGTTTAGAAATTTTGTACCTTTTTTACCTAGACATCATGGTAAGGAAAAAAAATGATCCCTTATGGATTTTGGTCTAATTCCAAATAGAGGTTAAACATGAAAATGAATTTAGGTTCAATAAAAATGAAACTACCTAATTGATGAAGACATTGTTGCATGTTGTTAAATAACAAATTTTGTTATAGAGATAACTCACCTTGCATTTATGTCCAAAAACGACATCCAATGTAAGAAGCAAAATCTAAAACGACATGTAAAATAAAAATAGGGCTTTGATAGAAATTAGCCTATGAATAGGTTGGTCAGTTTTCAAAATTATTTTTGTCCACAAGGCTAACTATTCTAGGGGATGAAAATCATATCTAGCTATAGAATTCCTATGCAAACAGAAAAAGGTGACAAATGAATAGCTCCAAAGTGTTGTAAGAGGCACCCATTCGATTCCAATGACAAAGAAGATATCCTAACTTTGTACTGTAACAAGTAAAAGGGAATATAATGATACATACTACATTACTAATAATCTTGCTTCTATATTCACAACTATAAGTAATGAAGTTTTGTTAATATATGTTATGACATATTATTTGAGATTATTAACTAGTAATTGCACCAAATGTTACAAATGAAAATTTGTAAGGAAGTAGCATAGGAAAGAGTAGCATTAAATTGTTACTCTTCCATGGTGACAATGAAAGTGCTAGCTACAATATTTGGAGAAAAAATCATTAATGTGGTTGATACTCAAAACCAATTCAACAATTTCAAACATTGTGAAAGCATCCAAAAGATTAAGAACTTTATTCATGAAGTAAGAGCCATTTTAAAACATTCTCTTGTGGTCTTTTAGATCTTCAGAGATCATTGTGAAGAAACCCTTGGCCCTCAGTTGAAGTTTTGTTGGACCTACCAACCTATATTTCTTTTGGATCCATTTTACTATCTCTTGCTCCTTCGGCTAAATGTCCATCAACTTACAAATCCAAGCATGATCCTTAATAAAATTCCTTGATTCCTTTAGTTTATTATTGGGAATTTTGTACTTGCAGTTTGATGTCACCTTGGGTAGGCACCACCCCCATAATTTAGACTACAATTGGGCCCCAAAATAGGGTTTCCTTTGTCCCAAAATTTTCTGTAGAGGAAATGTTTGACCCATCCATGGGTTTCTGCAATCCCATAACAACATTGCGATAGGAGGGGATTGCGGGCATCCCATAGGTGCTACTCATATGGCTCGTTAGTGGAAGAAGATGAGAAGAAAAGTGGAATTAAAGCATTCATATATGAAAAAAATCATAGCTGTTATTCAGTAAACAAAACCCATAAGGTAAAAGACCACATGCAAATAATTTTACTGTCAATAATCATTTCTAAAACATAGTCAAGAATAACATAATGGAATATTGGCATTGCATTAGAAAGTTGGAAGAAACAAAAAAATTATGAGAATTGAGATATTGTGTAATATTTGATTCCAACATCAACAGAGGATGTCCAAGCATTCCTTTTGCTCCATCTTGCAATGATCATGAAAACAACTAGACATAGATGTAGTGCATCGGCCCTCTTTCCCATTGTTCATCATCTCCATAACTAGAGCAAGGATTGTGAACCAGATATAAAATAAATAAATAAACACAACACCCCTTCAATCGTGTAAAAAAACAGTTGTTAACTTTGATTTTTTAATTAGAAAGAGAAGCGTAGAGATTCAAAAGTGAAAGAGAATTCAAGAAATTCTAAAGCACATGTTACGTGATCAAATGTCCACTACTGATATAAATATCATTGATTAATTGTCAGTAAATTGGTATCGCCACAGCCAAGTCTGCGAAAATTCTCAGGTATTCAATTTTCCACAAATAACAGTTATTGGAAGATCGAAGGCATCGTCTAATTAAGTTGCATCAAAAGTTATCTTGAAAGAATTTTTTTCATTCTGGATACCACTCAAATGCAGGGGCCAATCAGGACATTATGCATGTGGGGTTTTGGAGTCTCCAATTGCTCGTCATCTAGGATTACATCATCCAAAGAAAAAACATATACTGGATCATATATCACAATAGTGTGTGTGTTTACCTTCAATCTAATTCTCACGTATGCAAACCTCGATTTATCGACATGAAGTATCGTATATTCCAAGTTTAGTCCTCGCTTCCCATTTGATGGAAGAACATTGGAATCACTAACTATTTTTGAGTTTTAGCATATTTTTATCTTGTTTTCCTTGTTTCATTTTCTTGATATATGGTCTTTTTCGATACATGTTTTTTTTACCTCTTTGTTTAACTCACTCATTTGGTTTTCTAGTTAAAATTAAAAATGATAAGTATTAGTGGGTTTTGGGAGAGACCTATTTCTATAGAAAATGAACGACCAATCATTTTGGCAGTCTACAGTGATGTAAAATACTATGAATCAGAGAGAACAATTTTCCTATCTTCCATCAAAGACCTATATAACCAATGAGTTCCATGAGGTAACTGAGTTTATTATATATTTGAAAAGCATTTCTCCTGGAGAAGGAAATGAATATGAAATTTTTTTTCATTCTAACATCGTCAAGCATGAAACGATTAAGTCTCTTATCGATGCTTGCAGACCCGTCCCAACCATTTCTCAAGGTTAGAATAAAGGGAATTGAAAAAATATCCACCAAGTGCTTCTAGTCAAAAATATCATTCAAGTACCTCACCAATGGGTCTAGTATGCAATGATACCCCATAGCTCATTATCTTCAATGGTGAGGTTCAAATACCCTGAATAAGGGATCCCATCAACAGGTCGTAGGATTCCAATTTATCCGAAAAGTATATTCTAGAAGAATCTGGGACATATGTATTACAAATATTAAATTTATCCTTCAAACCCATGATGAAACTACATAGAAGGATACCTACAAAGGATTTATAGGCAAGAAAATTCATGACCTTAGGATCCCAAAAATCCACAAGGCCACCAGATAAACTGAAAGCATCCATAGAACATACCCACCACCTAGGACATATGCGGAGGATAATGGGCCAAATTTTGTCTCCAATTATCATTGTCTCTTGTAAAAGGATAATAGAGGGGTGATTAACCCTAACAAAGTGTTGAATTATGAAGATTTTTTGGACACTGCACAAGTCCCTGATGTTTAAGGAGATGATTATCATGGTAAGCCCTCATAATCTAGAAAATAATCTCTAAGGGGTTGAATAGGATAGAAAGAAGAAACAAAAGATAATGCACCAGAAGATGATAGAAAAAGATACAATGTTATAGAAATATTGTGAAGATCACTATCAGCCCCATTCGAACAATTCAAAGGTTTCGAACATTGTTCCTTCCTAATGGTCACATTAAAATGGGAATTGGGAATGCTAGAGGTCTTAGGAGAGGAGGATGAATGAATCATCAGGGTATCTAGATGGAGAGGAGGAGAAAATTGATATACCTCCCCACCAAATTAGTAGGAGAAAGGTCTCTAGAAAAAGTCCCAAATTGAATGTGAACAAGGTCAGGGCTAATAGTCAATGAGTCATCAATAGTGGAGTTTGTCCCATTCACTTCAAAAGATAGAGTGTGGGTAGATTCCAAATTGTTCGAACATGGAGAAATTCCTAGTATAGACAACAATGAAGAATGTTTAATGCAATCAGAATGTGGCAGCTAAATATGCAGAGAAACAATACGTAGATGATGGAATGTAGAATTACTAGGAGAAACAACATTCCTTACCAAATCATTACGAATATGTTGCTCAAGACATGTCATAGGTGGTGTGATTTTAATCTTACCAGAGAGAGAGAGAGAGTTGATCAATCTCATGAGCCATTGGAGAGTGTAAAAATGTCAATAAACGACCCTTATCGCAGACAGTATTTGATATTCCAAGCCGCAGATTTTGAAATGTACATGAGCACTCGGTAATAAGATGTCCAACATAATGACAACCTAGGTAGGAAGAATGAATTGGCTAATAGTAAATTCCTTGCGTAGAGAGAAGCCACCCCAATTGAGCTCCACCATTGCCTAAGGCCAACAACGAAGTCCACCTCTACCAAAATCCATTTGATATGTTTATCTGTCTATAACATGCTTTCTTCCTCTAGGAAAGGAACTTTACCAATGGAATTGCCAATCATCACCACTTATTCACATGACCAAGGAGTTTATACCAAACCAATTTTTTTCATCGTAATTCCAAGTATGAATTAAATCCCACATGTTAGTCATGTAAAGAGAGGAAACCATGGCCATCAACCCAATATGATCCCAAAATCTTTGTAGCATCGTCATCATTAATAAAGTGGAAGCGACACCACTCATTATATAAAGTGTTGAAAATAGAGTACTTAGGAATAGGGTACTAGTGCTCTTTAACCCAGAATGCCATATGAGAGCCATTCATTCATAGATAAGACCACTTACCTAGTCAATCTTGTTGTTGTAATCCTACCACCCAGTCCCAAAAAACATCAGAACCAAAAATGAGTTTCTGAGAATGCAAATCAACCTTAACTACCTTCTTTTTCCTTGAACGATGGAATTTTTTTCCCATGGATTATGACATTCAGGTTCAATAGCTAGTGGGGATACCAAAACATTTGAATCCACATGTGTAGTTGCATGTACAAGAGATGTCGCAGAGGGTTGGACTCTCGACTTGGGGTAGCCACAACTCTCCACCTCAATAGTCTCATGTACCAACACATTGAGTAGAGGAACATCATCACGTCAGTTTCCTTTAGTATCAAGTGACATCCTACTGATAGATGTAAAGTCCAATTGGACAATTGGCATTGCCGACACTCTACAATCCCGCCTATATGTGCACCAAAGTAGAGAGCATTACCAAAAATACCTTATGCAATAGTGTCTGAAAAAAACCTTTATAAAATATGAAGACAAGGTAAATTAATTCCACTTATCAATTATAGACCCCACTTGATGTAGATTTCCACCAACTCAATCCACTCAGACACCCCTTCAAATACAATAGGTTGACTAGTCATCGTCAACCAATGTCCTTTAGAAAATCTCACCAAGCACACAATCTAAAAATATCTTCAATGACGAACCAAATGATTAATGGATTGTCCCTCATATAATTAATGACCAACTTGGAGAATAAATATTCCCTTAAAACAATTAACGACCCCAAGAGACTCCTTCTTGATATAATTCAAAATTCAAATATCTTACCAACTCCACCATCCAAAATGAATGCACTTACGTAGCAGTAAAGATCCTCGAAAATCCCCCGATCGATGAATCCCAAACCAAAGAGGAGTAGGAAGATCCATAGGAGCAAAGATTTAGAAGAAAGACCAAGTAAAACAAATAGCTAGTGTGTCTTAAATAGACCACAGAGAAGACCAATAGATAGAGCTAAGATCCAAAAAAATCCCATGATTAACCAATACCAAACCAAAGAAGGAGCAAGAAGATCCACGGGAGAAAAGGTTCAGAAGAAAGACCACGTAAAAAACCAACTAGTGTGTCTCAAATAGACCAACAACTAGAGTGGAAAACAAATTGTTATTAGTGTACCTTTAAAAAAACTAGTAGAGATCCCTCATATCATCTAAAGTCAGGATAAAAATTGAATCTAGCTTAGATAATTATGCTTAGACAACTTTCACCCAACAACAGTAGCAACTGCACCAACGAAGGCTGCATTTAATCAATCTCGCTTCACACATGTAGCCAGAATACCACCCTTACGAATTTTGGGAAATCTTGCTAGGAAAAGTCGTTACGTTCTTCAGAGTGAGAGTAAACTACCCCCAAAAAAACAAAGAGCCCAAAAAATTGTTAACCTGAATGGTAAGTGAAATAACAACCTTAGTATATGTGCGATATGGGCAAGATAATAATATCCTACAAGTTGGTCGACTTGCCACACTACTAGAATCAATTGTGCAAATGTTAGATAATATTGTTTTAAAGTGATATGGTTTTGTCTTAATTGTTAATTGTCTTAAATAGGTTTCATCTTAAATATCATTTTCACCTAAAAAAACCACATTTACTGGGTACACTGCCTATGTATGTATGAAAATACATTAGTTGAAATTCAAAAAGATAATATTGTAAAGTGTATAGAAAATCTAAAGAAACTGCATATGCCAAAGGGGTTGACAAAGAAACCAACGGTTGTCAAGGATCTTATGAGAGAGCGATGCGATCCTCCCCACTGGATACTCCATCAGAAACAAAAGTAAAGTAAATGTATCTTCATGGATGACCAGTAAACACTATTGATAACCGTCAGCCCTCACATACATCATCAGTTTGATAAATTATTATTTAATGAATCAATGTTACGAGCGGAATTAGGAAAGTACTATTGGCAAATCCTCCATACGGTATATAGAGAAGAAATCAATTCTCTACTCCCCATAATTAAAAAAATTGAAACCCAATATTTATTAATTTTTGCATAATGATATATCTGTGACCATTTAATCAATACCCGTTCCATGGTTTAATACATGACTTTCGAAGCGAAGGATCCTACCACAGAATTAATTTTTTATAGCATTATAAAATTAAGACTGAACGGGTAAATTAACGGCTTTACATTGATTCAGTAATACAGAAAGCTGAGAATCTTGTTAAACCTATTTAAGTCAATCCATCATCTACTTGGATTAGATCCTACCACAGAATTAATTTTTTATAGCATTATAAAAGTAAGATTGAACGGGTAAATTAACGGCTTTACATTGATTCAGTAATACAGAAAGCTATTTAAGTCAATCCATCATATACTTGGATTTTGAAGAACGTTTCGCCTTCGTCAGCGTGATCTTCTTCATTCATGGACTCACCTCATCTTGAGTTATCTCTGTTGTCTCTTCTGTTCCTTTCTGCTCTTTACAGTCAGTTGCAGATTTCGACTTAACCCGATCATTGAGTGCAGAAACAACTGCATTCAACGCTTTGAGAGGGTCCTCCAAATGACTTAACAGAATTTCGGAGATATCTGCAGGTGTCATTTCGGCTCCAGTCTCCCTCATGCTCTCCTCCACGGCAGAAAAAAGTGGATGGTCTTCAATCTGCAAATAATTAAAGGCAAGAGATTTGAATTGAGAGAAAGTGCAGAAAGAGAGGAGTATATGCAGGTCCATCCTTCCAGATCTTAACAGTGCAGGGTCAAGCCTATCCTTGTGGTTTGTTGTGAAGATGATAATTCGTTCCTCGCCACAGCAGGACCACAGTCCATCCGTGAAGTTAAGGACTCCCGAAAGAGTTACACGGCTTCCGCTTTCATGTTCATCGGCATCCGAATGGTCGGAAAGCCTGTCCCCTAGGTCGAGCGAGCAGTCGATGTCCTCAATAACAATGATGGATGCGTTCTTGATTTGCAAGAGCAGCATACGAAGAGCGGAATTGTCGTAAACCTTCGTGAGCTCCAGCTCGTACACATCGTACTTCATATAGTTAGCTATGGCGGCCACGAGACTAGATTTCCCTGTTCCAGGGGGTCCGTAGAGAAGGTATCCTCGCTTCCAAGCACGGCCGACTCTTTTGTGAAACTCCTTTCCTTTCTTGAAGCAGTCGAGATCCTTTATGATTTTCTCTTTCGTCGTCGGATCGAGGGCCAGAGAATCGAAAGTCGATGGATGCTTGAAGGGAACACCGGTCCATGATTCGGTATTGGTATGGATGGTTATGCCCCTGTTCTGTTTCTTGATTTCAGCTGCACGTCTAGCAATATGATCAAAGTAGGTACCCAATAAGCGCTTGCTTGGCTTCTCTATTTTTAGAGAAAACCAGCGCCTAACGGTCGAATTTTTAGTACCAACTTGTTCATCGTCGCTATCGCTATCGGTCGAATTTTTAGTACCAACTTGTTCATCGTGGCTAGACCACCAAAATGTTGCTCCGTTGAAGGATTCCTGTATAGTCTCCCCGGAAGCCGGACCAAATTCCGCTCTGTTCGTTTCCCCTGCGCGAAATACTGTGAATCTTTGGACGTCCTCAGTGGCGTCGAGGGTGGGTAAGTAGAGTTGCAAATCTTCGTATACCCCATTTGAATTGACTCCGTCATTCCCCTTGTATTGTGGAATGTCAAGTTTGTAATAGTTATTCAAGCGTTGCTGAGAACGGGAAATCCATTGTTTCAGCCATTGCCGCAACGGTCGAGGCAAGAAGTTTTGGAAGAGAGACAAGAGACCAATCCATACCCAAATTTGCGAAATCACGTGATTTATCCTAAACTGGTCCATCCTCAATAACGTGATACTTTGTAACGCTTATGCAATATTGTGGTGGAATGTCTTGGTGGGAGAAGGTTTTATATGGATCCAAGTACTTCGGTTGTACACCGATTCCCAATCGACGTAGTCTAATGTGCCTACTCTAATCCAACAACGACACGACGACATGATTTTCTGTAAGATATTATGTTTTATTTTTTAGACGAAATAAACTAATTTTCTGGCCTCGCAGAATAGGCAAGTTGGTAATCACAATGCCTGAAATTAAGTAGAAAAGTTTTACAAATTCAATTCCTCTGAACTAACTTGAGGCTGTAGAGGAAGACTGGTACAGCTCCTAATAATTATAAAAATAATAGTCAAAATCAACCCCGTATAAACGCCTCGCGAGAAACCCCTATTGCTAATTCCACTGTTAGAAAAATAAACCAATTTTCCTTAAGAAACGTAAAGCGAGTCGCGAGGGGCGCCTATTGCTAATTCAACTGTTAGAAAAATAAACCAATTTTCTTTAAAAAACGAAAATAAGTTAACTCGTCGCCGGTCTTGCGCAACACGTTTCACTTCGGTCTAATGTTCTGACTACAATCTCGAAGTACGATATTATTATTTTTCTAAATTGAAAAGTAACTATATTTTATTGGATCTCGAGGAGTCAAGAGCTAACTAGCTTGTCATAGGGTATTAAATGATTGGTTAGCTATATACCTTTTAACTTTATAACATATCTCATTAATTTTCATTTATCTTGTTATGGGCGCATTTTTCATTTGCATTTTTCATTTATCTTGTTATGGGCGCGAGTGTGTTATAAAGTTAAAAGGCATGCAACTAACCAATCATTTAATGTCCTATGACAACCTGGTTAGCTCTTGCCGAAAATCCATGACCCTTTTAATATCCACAAATCATATTTATTTAAGATTTTGATTTAGATATAGTCAAAAAGTATTTTAAATATGAAATTTAAGTTCTACATAAATTTTATAATTTCCAAATCCCTGATTTATTTATTTTTAAAAAGTACGATACGAAAATTGATAATATTAAAAAGAAATTTGAAAATATATAAATGATTCTATATTATTTATTGAAAGTTTCAAATAATATATTCACTAGAGGAGTTTGTTAACGATAATGAGCTCCAAAGCCTAGTCTTCATATGGTCTATGAATTCTTGGATGTGTGAGTAATCTCATGTCGAGCATGTAACATCAAAATAAAAGTGTTATCAAAGCGAAAGGATCTTCAATATTGTTGGAGTGTTTTTAATAGTATAATTTTCTTATGGATGGATGAAAAGATTGATGGAGAGAGTGGTTTCAAGGTTTTTATTTATAGAGAGAATAGTAGTGAAACGTCTTTAACACTATAGTAAAAATAGTTATTAGTATCAACAAATCAGGGTTAAACATAAAGCTAGTATTTAATGTTTAGAAATGTCAATATATAATGATTTTCTTTTGTCACAACTCTAATCAATTAATCAACTCTAGTGATTTTAAGTTTGGAAATAACATTCTCATATAGCTTAATTATAAAAACCCTCAACTTGAGAGAAACCATTAACTCTTCTAACCTCCTCCACACCTTGTCCCAAGGAACTTTGTTTAGTACTTTTATAGAGTCAACAAAACAACAAAAGAGATCAATTTTATTATTATGACATTTCTCAACAATGATCCTAGGAGTAACAATGTGGTATATAGCTGAGTGATGATTCCTAAATCTAGCTTGTCCTTTAGCTCTTTGACCATGGTTTTCAAGCCAAAATGAGCCCATACAAATTGGCGTTAATGCAACTAATCATAATGGTCCTATAATTAGGGGGAATGTTTTTATCTCCACTTTCAATGATAGGCACAATAGGGCTTTGCATCAAAGACTTGGGGAAGCCTTGCTCCACTGGCAAATGAAGATTTTGTGTGTATGAGGAATAAAGACAAAGCTCCCCATTTTGAAAATTTCAATTTGGTAGCCTTCAATAACCCTAGCTTTCCCATTGGTGAGTTTCTTAATTCCAAACTCCACATATTCCAAACTAAAGATATCCTCCCCTATAGAAGTATGTTATCATTACGACAAACACCATCCAACATTTGTGCAATCACATGATTTATCCTCGACTGGTTCATCCTCAATCAAGAGGGTTCCCATGGAATCAAGGAAATTATAAAAATACTTAATAGTTCTTTAAGGGGATTCAGTTATTTTATTTCATTTTAAAAACAAGAATTTCCCTCCAAAACTTTCTAGGTTCATCACTAGAAAGGTTCCTCAAATCTGATAAGGGTTCGATCTTGGCCCCGTAAACTTAGATGGATAAATTTGGTGAAGCAGTCCGAGATCCAATCTGAAAATTTGGCAAAGTAATGTTTTTTCTTTTGTTAGAAATAACATAATAACCCTCAAAACAATGCAAAAATTTTTCCTTTCAATCAACCGAAAAATAAAACCAGGGTGATACGGAATATCACCAAAGATGGAAATGTTGGTTAGGGTAAGAATGAATTTCATCAAAGTTCCTCGAATGAAAAGCCTAAATAACCCTATAAATAAGTTAGATTTAAGTTAGGATGCATGGCTCTGATACCACAGTAAGATCCCAAACAACGGTATTATTAACAAATTTAGCACACTTTAGTGTAATAGTTAAAATTTCTTGCAATCAAAACATTGAATACAACAGGATCTAGAAATGCAGCTTTAGAGGTGCTCTACAACCCACTATAGGGAACATGTGTAGGTGTAATGTAAGAAAGTTTGTAAACATTTTTATGTTTGGTCTTAATATGTTCAATTTATAAGATGTAAAATATTTATAAACATTTAGTATAAGGTTAATAGTACTATAGAGCCCAAACTGCGTGCTTCGCTGCTCCTCTGTGAGCATCCCCTTGTAAACCCTCTTCTAAGCCATGGCTCTAGAGGGAGGCTCTGAGCCTCCTTCCTCCCTCTCCCCTGAGCTCCTGGCCTTCAAGAAACTGGTGGGCAAATGCAACAAGCACCCAATGACAGCCTCTCAGCAGAAGTTTGTTAAGAAGATGGAAACAGTCCCGGTTGTCGTGCTCCCAGTTGAAAAGACCTATTGTGCTACAATGAATATTGTAGAAAGAGGATTGATCAGCCAGTTTACTGGGCTATGGCCATCACCAAGAGCCATTGAATCATGGGTGCAACGTAACTAGAGACCGCTGGTCTTAGAAGGAATAAAATGTCATTTTGTCGGTAAGGGCTACTTTGTTTTCATTTTTGAATGCATCAAAGACAAAAACCTCATTTTCAGAAATGGGCCATACTTCATGGGACCTCAGGGCCTTTACTTGAACAAATGGAACCCGTAATTTGATCCAACCCAAGATGTGCCCTCGGTTATTCCTATCTGGGTGCGCCTCCCCATTTACCTTACACTGCTGGAGCCCGAAGACTCTAGAAACCATTGGAAACACCCTTGGAAAGTACATTGATAGGGAAAATAGGAAGGGACAATACTCTTGTGCCAGAATTTGTGTCAAGGTATATCTAGAAGTTGGGCTCCCATAAGTTATAGAACTAACAGCGGCAGATTGGTCACATGTGCAAGAACTGGACTACGAACAACTACCCTTCAAGTGCAGGCACTGCCATGGATACAGGAACTTTGTAAGAAAGTGTAAAATGAAAACTGAAGAAGAAGCATAGAAAACAAAAGGAGACCAATGGAAAATGGTGCAGAAAACAACCACATCAAAGCAGCACAATAAACAGAGAGGGAAAGGGGCACAAGTGGTAAACGGCATTCCATCCTCAGAATTGCAGCCGAAAGGGGAAACACCCCCATGAATAGACCTACCCTCAAACTCCTTCGCAACCCTCAGCACACAGGAGGAAACCCCTGCTACGAAAAGTGATGTAGAACAGTAGGCAAACCCCTCACTAATTGAGGAAGGAAATGCAGGGGCCTCCTTGGCCCAAAATGACTCCCCCAAAAGAGAAAACCCTCCATCATCTTATGTCTATATGATAAGAAAAAGGCCTCTGGAACTAACAGGCTCATCGAAAGAGGAGACAAATGAAAGACCATCGAAAAGGGTAGGGAGGAAATCTCTCTAGGAATCCAGGGAAGAAGAAGTAGAGAGGTAAAAAATGCAAGGAAGTCCGCCCACTCTAGAAATGTCTATAAGTTGAAATACTAGAGCGTGGCCTCCAAATGGAAGACTCTCCTCCACCACCACAAAAAAATAATGCTTATAGTGTCTTGGAACAACAGAGGCTTGGGGAACCACATGAAGGCAGCTGCTGTTAAAGATCTCATGAAAATAGAAACCTCAGAGATCCTCATGCTCCAAGAGACAAAAATAGAAGGGGAAGCCCTTCTTGAGTTAAGTAGAATGACCTGGAAGACCAAAGTTGAAATGGCAGTAAGTGCAAGGGGAACCTCAAGAGGACTTGCCACAATCTAGATGGAGGACCTATTCCAACTAGAGAATTCCTTCGAGACTCAACATTGGATTTACACCAAACTTAGACATAAAGAAAGTAAGCTCACTCTTGCCCTGTTTAATCTTTATGTTCATGTGCTTTACCTTGAGAAAAAAGAGTGTTGGAAAACACTTATAGACTTTGTAGAATGCTATTCCCCCATGAACATTGTAATAGTAGGAGATCTAAACATCATTCTCGACCCAAGAGAAAAAACAGGGGGAAACAATATCAAAGACCCATTGCTACCCCTTGTGGAGGACATAATTCAGCAATGGGATCTTCTAGATCTTAAACCAAAAAAGGGGAGATACACTTGGACAAACAACAGAACAGGGGCAGCACACATCTCAGCCAGGTTTGACAGATTTCTAGTGCAGAGCACTCTTTTGATGAACAAGAGAAATTAGTATCAACGAGAATCCTACCAAAGCTCACCTCAGACCATAAACTCATCCTCTTACAATTGGATGAGGAAGAAAACCTAGGGCCCATACCATTTTGCTTCAGCCCCTTATGGATAAAGCAGGAAGGGTTCATGGAAGTAGTTGAAAAGGCCTGGTCCACCATGGTCATCGGGTCACCCAGTTATCTTTGGGAGCAAAAAAAACCAAAGCAACTTTGAAAGAGTGGGTCAAAACACCTTCCAACGTCTACACCACACATAGAAAAGAAACTGTCCAACAATTAGGAAATTTACGGTTAGAGATGGAGGCCAAAGATGTAACTGCACATGAACTAGAGAAAGAAAAAGTAGCCCTATTTGCCTCCTTCATCTCTTTTAGAAAAGAATAAGAATTCTAGAGGCTTAAGTCCAGAATCCTATGGGTGAAAGTAGATCACCGAAACACAGCCTTCTTCCACAGGCAGTTCAGCGCAAAATTTCTCGTGAATCACATTTCGGAAATCATCACAGCAGATGGGATAGTTGCCAAAGGTTTTGCCCAAGTTAAAGAAGTTGTTGAAACTTACTTTCAGTGGTTATACTTAGAGGATGGAACAGGAGATGAGGTGATCTCCAATGACTTCCTCTCCCAGATCCCTTCCTTGGTTAACGAGGAGAATAATTCAAACCTTATGAAGACATTTACTGAGGAAGAAATCAATAATGTAATCTGGGACATGGAGCCTAATAAAGCCCCAGGGCCAGATGGTTTCTTGGCAAATGTCTATAGAGCTTGCTGGACAACCATCAAAACTAAACTTCTAAGAATGGTAAAGGCTTTTCAGGAAAAGGCTAAAGTAGGAGGCAACAACAAATCCACCTTTCTTCCCCTAATACCTAAAGAAGTGAATCCAACCACCTTTGACAGATTTAGGCCTATTTCTCTATGTAACGTCTCTGAAATTCTTTCCAAATTGCTTGCAAATAGAATAAAACCTCTGCTATCTAAGCTCATTTCTCCCAGTCAAGGAGGATTTGTAGCAGGAAGACATATTTTAGACAATGTGATACTTGTTCAAGAATCCATGCATTCCATTAATCAAAGGAAGGAGAAAGGGATGTTGATCAAGTTGGATATGACCAACACCTTTGATCGAGTAAAACTATCATTCCTCTACAAAGTCCTTCTTACCTCCAGATTCAACCCAACTTTTGTGAATATGATTAAGGCTTGCACATACAAACCATGAATTGGACCATTGGTCAACGGTCGACCTACCTCTTATTTCTAAGCTTCAAGGGGGCTAAGGAAAGGATGGCCGCTTTCCCCCTTTTTGTACATAATAATGGCAGACACCCTGAGTAGGAAAATGAACATGGAAATAAATAAAGGTACTCCCATGGGCATTTGACCGATGACTGGACTAGAAGCAATCAACCATGCCTTGTTTGCAGATGACTCTCTCCTCTTGGGAGGAGCTTCCACAAGAATAGCAAAGGAATTCAACAGGACCCTACAGAGCTTCTGCACCATTTCAGGAGTGCTCATTAATAAAAGAAAAAGTGCAATGTATAGCTGGAACACAGAGGCACTCAGAATTGCTAGAATCCTAGACTTTCTGGGCTATGCCGGATGGAACAAAATTCAATACTTGGGACTGCCTTTAACTATGGGGGTAAAATGAGCCTCACTATGGAATGAAGCCATCATTAAGATCAAAACCAAGATAGCTACTTGGGGTGGGCAGTGGCTTAACTATGTTGGCAAGTTAATCCTCATAAAGTCTATCCTTTTCTCTCTCCCTATCTATCATGCCTCCTTCCTCCTCACCAAAGACAATCACGGATCATATATCATAGCTACTCAGAAACTTCTTATGGCAGGGAGGCAAAGGAAATGAAAAGAAATTTCACTTAGTAAGTTGGGACAAAGTGAAAAGGTCAAAAATGGAAGGAGGTCTCTAGATTAGAGACCCTGGAATGGAAAACATCACTTTAGGTGGCAAAATCCTTTGGCAGCTCTACTCCATTAAACACCATCCAGTCAGTCAACTACTCTATAATAAATATCTCAAAGGAGTCTCAATGAAAAATCTTCAAGCAGATAAAATACCCAAAGGCACGTCGCTCTGGAATCTCTGTAGAAAAGGGCTTGCCACCTTCCAAAATTAGCTCTACAAGGTGCTTGGAAACAGAGCTAACATCATGATATGGAAAAATAAAATTATGGGCAATCCCCCCGGTTAACACACAGTGGAGTTAGCGGATCTCCGTGATCGGCTTTCCCAACACGGTCTACACAATCTAGCTGACATTTTTTCCTGGGATAGACAAGAGAACTAGGAAGACTGGGTCTTCCACAATCTTCCCACACATTTAATATAACAAAAGAACCTTCTCCTGGATAAGCTGAAGGGTCAGCTCTAATTAACCTTCATACACCATTTCTGTGAAGATGGGGCAAGACAAGGATCTATACCCCTACGCTTGGCTTTGCAGCCTTGCAACCCATGCAAAATCAAGCTCTGAACCCCTCCATCTGGCAACGGACATCAGATACTTATGGTATACTCAAGGTCAATTTCTTCACTTGGTTAATCATACACAGAAAAGTGCTGATAGGTGAAAATCTTTCCCACAAAGGCATAATAAGGCCACACTGGTGAATTCTATGCAGATCGGTATCTGAAAGCATTGATCACCTGTTTGTAAGCTGCGCCTTTGCACAAACGGTATGGAACTTGTCCTTCAAGGTCTAAATGTACCTACCCCTATTCAGTGAACAGTTGTGGAACTCTTCTCCACCTAGACTGAAAGGTACCCTAGGGCCCTTAGAGCAAACTCTCTGTGGAATTGGATCTGGAAATTCAACAATGCATCATCCTCTCCCTTGTCTGTGGTAGCCAAAGCTAAGGCAACCGTGATGGAGGCTCTAGGGAACTATCCCAGTAAGCTAGATAACACCCTCATAATTGAAGAAAGAAGTTGGTTGAGTACCCTTCTCATCCAGGCAAGCAAAGAAATACATTTTCAACCTACATTCAACCCTACTTGGTGCATCAGAACTCTAGATGCAGAGTTCCAATCCTGGTGGAGGAAGCAGGGAAAGGTAATAGTTTTCTTAAATGGTGCCTCTGTTAGGGTCCCACCCTAACCCCTTTATTCATGTCATGGGATCACGTCATAGTCAAGAGTCAATAAAGCCCATATTAATATTTGTAAGTGGTTAACCCGCAATTAATGAAGGGACCACAGTTAGTTGCAAATGGGCGGTAGTATTAAATAAAGGGTAAATGTGCGGTAGTATTAGATAGATGGTATTAATAGAACCCACGGTATTGGCCCGTGGTATTGCATGTATGAGTCATATATAAAGGATAGAGACTCCCTGCGAGGAGTATCGTGTCTTGTTTTGTAATCGAGCTCTGCTCTATTGGAGGTTGCCCCTCGAAGAGGCCTGTGAACATTTCTCTCTGAGTAATAAAATCATTGCTATTCTGTGTTCTGGGTATATTTTCTTCGCATATTCTGTGTTCTGGGTATTTTTCTCGCATATTCTCTGTTCGGTATTTCTTTGCAGGTTAAGAAGCATAACAAGTGGTATCAGAGCACTTTCCAGGGCTCGGTGGGATCTCCAAATTTTAGCGAAATTTTTTTTTTGGCTAGAGACGTGTTCCGACGTCTTTAAACCACGGGATCTATCGTTGAGCGCAAAAACCTGCGGATTTGGGGAGGCATGCACGCAGGAAATACAAGAGGTGGTCACGTCTGTTGGACTCCCTTGTAACCCCTGCAGGTACCCCTTCGAGTAGTAGCGCATTAGACAGAACCGCGCACGGACTGTCTTCCACGTACCCTCTGGGTATATAGGAAGCCCCATAGCTACCTTGAAGCCTCGCCATAGATAAACTTTCGGCCGTCTTGTGGCTACAGTACACCGAGAACAGCACTCGGAGAGATTACTCGCCCATACGATAGGGTAGTCGGGTTGTACGACTAAGGGTACGGTCAATCCTCCTTAGTTAGAGCCCTGAAACATTGGGCCGAGTACTACTGTCAGACCCTTATGTATATTTCGATCTGTAGCACCTGACACTCCTCAAGACCATAGTGCCCTTTCTATCGGGGGATCACACATCATCTATTCCAGATCAGCGAGTGCAACAGCAGCAGACATCAGTCCCGCAGCTCTATCACATCACCAGCAGCAGTGATCCACGATTCAGATCTCTCAGATCCACCAGATCGGAGTAATTGTGAAGGGTTCCTGTGCCTGGCTATATTTTTCGCAGGACTTTTGGCGGCATTGACATCTTGAGGATTTGGCGACTGCAGTATTGATCAAGAAGGAGTAAAACTCCGTTAGGAGCTTTCTAAAAAAAAAAAAAAAGTCTGAGATCTTCCAAAGCACTTATTTGTGATCTAGCCCATCAGCATCAGGACAACGAGCTGAGCACGGTGGTACCATTCAATTTCTGCACAAAAAAATTTTTTGCGGTCCCAATTTTTTAGCAAGTTGGTGTATGGTAGCAACTAGAGCTCAAGCAATGGCCACTGAAAGATTGGACAAACTTGAAACAAATATGAGCGAGCTCAAAAGTACGCTTGACGACCTAGCTAACATGGTACAGCAAGCCTTCGTTAAGGGCAAGGAGCCAGCTCTCGAGGACCACTATAATGACCATGAGGGTGAGTCTAGCCACTCTCCTCACGCATGGCGCACCCATCCACCACCCAACAAAAATCTCCCACTCAGTCAGCGACCTCCCAAGTTGGATATGCAAAAATTTGACGGTTCTAACCCGTCCGCATGGCTAGCCCAAATGGAGCAGTATTTCGAATTAAATCGTATTGATGAACAGTGGACTAAGATTAGAGTGGCGACCATGTACTTGGACAGTCAACGATGGCAATGGGCGTTATGGCATTAGCGTCGCAATGCACCTTTTTCGAGTTGGGACCAATTTACCAAAGCTCTTCGAGATCGCTTTGACCAGGGAGACTCCTTTTTGGGCAGTCTCACTAAGCTCCGACAGACGGGTACAGTGGATGAATATATCACCGCCTTTGAAGCCTTACCCTTCCGCACTCACCATCTCTCCGATGAGTTCTACATGGAATGTTTTATCAGTGGTCTTAAAGAAGCCATCAAAGCTCAAGTTCTACTCCATCACCCTCCCACATGGATGGAAGCTTGCCAGGTAGCCCGTAAGGTGGAACGTGCCATAACAGCCCAATACAGCCGCAACAATTTCCCCACTAAAGGTCGTCCCCCACAAGCTCATACCACGACTCAGA
>APFE030362589.1:63892-98601 GCA_000404065.3 Pinus taeda | reverse complement strand
ATGAGTTTTCTTATCAATTCCTCTATTTATTGTTTTTTACTTTAACTTTTGCTACCAATTACTTTTTGCATAAGACGAAGGTACTAAGCAACAAATCTTTGTCTTTATTATCTTTTAGTTTAATTAAGCTATATTTAAGCTAAGCGACAAGTACTAGCTACATGTAACCCTTGTTAATACAAGTGTTCATAATAAAGTAGGACAAAATTACTATATTGCATTTTGTTATAGTGTATACTAAAATATTATATATTTACATTTTTTATTATTTACTTATTTTCTTTAGTAAAATTATTATAAAAAGAATAATAATAACTATGTAATTTTAAAACTGTCCTAAATTGGACATTAAATTAGTGCATACATATTAGAAAATGAGCATAATTATATCTTGTTTCTTTTTGGAAATAAACTATGTATAAAAGTGAGAAAAGTCCAACTTTTAAAGTAGAGATTGCAAATAATGAAAAATTACAATTTCAACAAGAATTGTATCACCATATTCTAATAAGACAAAATCATAGTGCATAAATATTAGAAAATGAACATAATTATATCTTGTTTCTTTTTGGAAATAAATTGCATAAAAGTGAGAAAAGTCGAACTTTTAAAGTAGAGATTGCAAATAATGAAAAATTACAATTTCAACAAGAATTGTATCACCATATTCTAATAAGACAAAAACATAGAACATGTATACAACCCCATTTCAAAATGCTAATGGATGTGTATTGCATGTATCAACAAGATATGTACTAGAGTGTATTCAAGTGCAAGACATGCGTCCAACAAATATTTGCATACTTTCTAGACATGCAAAGGGCGTCTGTAATGGAAAATGGCACAAGGGACACTGGTAAATCGACAAACAAAGTAATACAATTCATTGCTTTTCACCCTATAGTCAAGGATGTATCACATCTGCATTTGTTTCACCCAATTTATTTCATTTCTTCTACTTCATGAGTCAATAGCGTAGCTCACAATTTCTCCTCGAAACAATACATCAATTGAGGAGCTCCCTTTACTTCCTTTTCATTATTGCTCCCAATTTTTCATGGTTCTGTGAAACATCACCAGGTGGCTGAAGAGAAAAACAATCTACCTGGATCACAAAACATTGACCTGAGATGCTTTTACCATACTCAACCAACAAAGCTTATGTTGCATACATAACACCTCTACCAGCTGCAACATCTCTTCTAGGGGATACACTTAGATCCTATCCATCACAAAAGAATATTTCTAACATCAAAAAACTATGTAAATTATAACATACTCAAGAGGTTGGTGAGGTCTTTTGGAATACAATTCTATATACTTACAACAAGTTTTCTAATAACAATTGCAGGTGAGTATCCATGGAATTTAGAATACATGTCTAATATCGAGGCCATTGTTTTCCAAATCAACTTTGTAAGCATAGTGGATATGCAAAAAATATGTATTAAATATTGAAGCTAATAAATCTAAATCTTTGCATACAAATCATGGAAAAGACTTGTGAATTTGATCCTAATGTGACGTGTTGGAACATCTATGTGGACTTTGATCAAGTCATGGATCTTCTGAGTAAAGACACAAGTAAGCCTTTCTAACTCATTGAGACTTATATTCTATGGGTCGTAACCAATACCACTCTTTGATCCTCCATACAGTATGTTGGCTGTAAAAGTCTTCCATGTCGTTAGTTGCATTAAGGCATTTATCTCATCTAGATCAACTTGCATACCCCAACAATAAATATATTATTCATAACATTCTCTAAAATGATTGCTGCCAAGTTCATACAAGATGAATTGAAAAGGGGGTTATGTTAATAGCTCAAAGTACTACTATCTTAAAAATGAAGTAAAATTCAAATTTTTCTTGTGTTTTATACTTTTCATGTTGCTCGATGTTAAAATTTAAAAATAATGAGTTAAATAAGAACAAAGCCACCTTTAGAATAAGAAAAAATATTATAAAATTATAAGGCTTACACTATAGCAACTTCAATGCACACAACAGTATATGTTTCCAAAACATTAAACAAGAGATATATGTAACATCGAGTAACTCAACCACTACTCTATGTGGATTGACTTATGAATTTCAAATTTTATATCACACAGAGGCCCCACACAAATATGACTATATTAGACAAAATAAGCCTCGTGACAATAAAAATGCAAGTTTAAAAGTACCTAAAGCTTGTTGATAGAAAGGATAATGCAATAGCCTTCATTGTATAATCACAACCATATGTATAATGGATGATAAAAAAAATTCACACTTCCAAATCCCATGGAAGCTAATCCAACCATGTAGGAGCTTGTAAGAGTTCCTTATAAATAATGCATCTACACCAAGTACATCCAACCCAACCTAGATAAACAACTAAAGTTCTATTTATGTTGGAGGTTTTCTTTCGCACTATAAAAACAAAAATAGAAAGAAAAGAATACAAATAATTTCAACCAACTTGAACCATAAAATCCTTTCATAGAACATGTTGCACCCCATGCAAGGTAGAAGCAATGGCATAACCATGCTTAAAATGAAGGATGATAATTGGATTCAAAGAAAAAAGTGGGACTATCAACAACTAGTACATGCCAATCTTTAAAATATAACTAGCCAATTTTGGTGGGAATCTTACATCTCAAGTACCCATCTTGTAACGCCCTCCTCCCACATCTACCCAAGTAACCAGCCAACCAGGGGTAAACGTGTGACAAGAATTTACTATGACATGATTTGACCTCCTAAGTCACCTTAAGGAAGTGGAATCAGCGAAAAAAACACCATACAAACCTTCCACATCAGCAACAAGACTCCCAGGAACCATCCCAACCACTTAAGTAACTAGCCCTTGGGTCCCATTGAGTTTTTAGGTGATTAAACCATCAGACACTCCCTTGATATGGACAAGAATGCATCCAAAATGCTCCAGATGCTCCCACAACATGGGTATGCATGCGTCTAGGGACTTTTCTGCCTGCATATCTGTGATTTGAGCCACTTTTCCAGGCCGAGGGCCCAGGTCATTTCCCAAAACTCAATGACACTTTCAGAATCCATAATTTACACAATGATAGGACTCACAAATCAAAAACTGACTCCATGACTAGGCATGACCATCCCCAACCGGCACTGACCTTCTGTCAAACACTTGGCATCAATCTAATCTATAGTAAATGAATGCAAGATAGAGCATAAATGATTGATAACTCATATGGAAATTGAAAAGAAGGATCACCACCCTCTTCCCTTAACTGTTTTGACATCAATTAGGTATTGCATCCATTATCCTTTCATCTACAAGTAAATACATGAAATAACCATGACAATAACTAGTCATATAACCATGCTTATAACCAACATTAAGCCATGTAAATAACAATGATATAACAACTATTATAGCCAAATATCAACAAGTACAAAAGCAAGAGAACTTCGTTTTTTTTTAACATAGGCAAAGCCAACTAGGTTCGAGACTTACACGTACCACCCAACCATAGACATGGCTGAACCAAATATTTCTTTCAGCAAGTCACCCCTGTGTCATATTCCCAGCATGAATGTGGGATCTCATAGATAAACCAATCCAAATATAATAAAGGGAATCAAAAGGTTAAACCACCTCCACACTCACTAAACCGTGATCTCACCAAAACTAGCACCGAGATCACAAAACCAAATTGAGCTTGGAATGCATCCCAACTCCATCACTATCCTTGAGGAATTTTTCATCTCCTTGTCTCTCAGGCTTCACCATAATACACATCGGATCACTAGAACCTAAACCGAGACACCAATTTCTTAGGCTTTACCGCAATTCACACCGGATCACTAGGCCCTAAACCGAGACTTCCACCCTCAGGCTTTACCGTGTATCCCACTAAAACCAGTCAAGGAATTCCTAAGCTTTTGGGATTTTCCTGAGACCACCTCCGCCTCGGATTTCGAAACCATCTGAAAATTCCAAAGCTCAAAACCGAGAAACAATCCCATCATACCATGGCTAAAAGGCAAGGCAAGGCTAAAAAACACTGTCATAACCTAGCAAAACCATGCCACTGATAACAAGAGAACCATACACCAACATGAAAAGCCATGCATGTCCAAACCACCTAGGAAATCACACATGCAATATGTTACCTACAAGTATTCCTACAAAAGTTGTTTGATCTTGTTCTTCCTTACTTGATTTTTTCTCTCCTTCCTTTCCTTGTGCTTCCTTTGTTTGCTTTTCCTTTCCTTGCTCCAAAGCTAGAGTGCCCCAAGAACACTCCAAGTGTCCAAGAGTGAGAGAGAGAGAGAGAATAATGAGAGATCTCCAAAACTGAACTAAAAAAAGGCTACAAACTAATCCAAAAAAGCCTTTTTATTAATGAGGCCTCTATTTTCTTCATTTTCCATTATTTTCCTTCAATCTCTTCCTCACATGCAACTTGTGACCTTTTACCTCCCTTTTCTCCTATTTTCCTTTATTTTCATAAACAAATGTTCCAAAAATACATTTTTTCCTTTTTAATTCCTTAGCCATTACCTTTGCCAATTTCCCTTAGCCATAAACACATCCAGTGATGCCCACTAGGAAACTCATCTTAGAATAATTGTCCCTTAACCATGGTCTTATTCTGCCTTTATTAACTTTTATTACATGAACTTTTAACCAGGAGCTGTTACAAACCCCTCCCCCTTGGGGAACACTGTCCTTGGTGTTAACCTACACCATGACCTCAACAAAACCACTGAAAATCAAACATACTGCCCATGGAGTTGTATAACTTAGCTCATTGTAATATTTACATTGAAGAACCTTCTTAAAAGCAAAACATCATGACAACATGACAAGATAACCACCATACCGCTTATTGGAGCTTTGTAACTCAGCTCATGAGGATATTTACATCCATATACATATGTACATATACCAAAACATCAGCAAAACATATGCCAAACATATACTAAACATCAAACCAAAACTGCTTTGCCTCAACTGGCAAACAATGAAGGATACATGGCCCAGATCTAACATGCCATCTCCCATGTAGATTCTTCAGGCCCAATGTGCTTCCATTGCACTTTAACTTGCTCTATGCCTCTGTTCCTAAGCATGAGCTCCTTCCGCTGCAATATGCACTGAGGCTCCAACTGGAATTATCCTTCTTGCTCCACCTGCAATACAGACCAATCAATAACATGATCAACATCCTTTATATACCTCTTAAGCAATGAAACATGGAAAACATCATGGAATTTAACTATTCGAGGAAGTGCAAGTCAATAGGCCACTAGTCCAATCCTCTCAAAGATCACAAAAGGCCCGTAATACCATGGTGCCAACTTGGCACATGATCCAATCCTCAAAGAGCTCTTCTTGGGCTTGATGCACAAATACACATGCTCTCCAGCCTGAAACTCCTGGAATGCCCCATGTTAGTCTGCATAACTCTTCTATCTATCTTGTCTTGGCTTCAGATTCTTCTTTATAACCTACATTTCCTATTCCATGTCTTCCAACATGCATGGTCCAATAAGTACCCTATTCACTCAATCACTCCAGCTGATGGGAGTATTACAACTCTGCCCATACAGTGCCTCGAAAGGACTCATCCTCAATGATTCATGATAACCATTGTTGTATGCAAACTCAACAAATGGAAGATACTCCTCCCATCTTCTTTGCTGGTGCATCACGTACATCCTTAGTATATCCTCCAAGATCCTCTTGACCCTCTCTACCTATCCATCTATTTGTGAATGATAAGTTGTACTGAAGGCCAACTTTGTGACCAAATCTGCAAATAACTTCTTTCAAAACTTGGAAGTGAACTCCACATTCCTATCCAACACGATCTTCTTTAGAACACCATGTAATCTCATGATCTCTCCGATGAAAACCTCTGCCACCTCACCAGCCGAATATGTAGTCTTCACTGGAATGAAGTGAGCTACCTTGCTCAACCTGTTGACCATGACCATAATAGAATCATGCCGTCTCACTATCCTTAGAAGACCTGTAATGAAATCCATGGAAATGACCTCCCATTTCCATTCTAGAATCAGAATAGGTTGTAGTAGACCACCTGGATGCTTACATTCTACATTTACCTGCTGACAATCCAAACATCTATCCATAAACTCTACCACTTCCTTCTTCATATTCGGCCAATAGTAAAATTTCTTCACCACCGTCAACATTTTCTGATATCCCGGGTGAGCCGAGTATGGCTTGATGTGAAACTACCTCAAGATAAGCTTCTTGAGTTCACTAGAATCTGACACATAGATCCTATCCTTGAATCTCACCAAACCATATGCTATGAGAAGATAGTCTGCATCCTGATCACTTGTACCTGTAACTGTACCTAAGCATGTACATGTACCTATACATGTACCTGTACCTTGCTATAACATGTGAATAATCTCCATGTACCTGTCATCCCGTTGTCCTGCCTGAAAGATCCTCTCCTGTAACTATGTCCCATAAGAGCTCATAGTTGCTATATGATTCACTTGTACCTTCCTGCTAAGAGAATCTACAACCTGGTTCTCCTTTCCCTTGATGTATATGATCTCAAAGTCAAACTCACTAAGGGTAGGCAACCATCTAGCATGCCCAGCATTTAGATTCGGTTGGTCAAACAAATATCTCAACCCACTGTGATCACTCATCAACCCAAATCTCTTACCAAGAAGATAATGTCCCCACATCTTCAAGGCATGAATAATTGTTATGCAACCAACTCACAAATAGATAGATCAACGACTTAAAAATTATCCTCTTCGAGGGGGAAACCTCCTTTACATTACATAAATAAAAAATTCTTGGATGATTCAAATGACAAAACCTCCTTTCTAAATACAAGAGTCTAAGGGGTCACAATATATCAGAGCCTACATAACAATAATAATGTAATGGCATCATAATAACAATAGTGGGCTTCTATGGGGCATAATAATAGCAATATGGGGACTACATGGGAAAAAAAAAATAATAAAGGGGCTACACTAATAACAATAAGCGGCTACGATAAACACAAAAAGGGCTAGCAAGCGGAAGAGCTCCAGCGATCGCCATGACTCCTCCCGCCTGCAATCTTCGAGACGCCGCTAGGCAATGGAAGCTTGAGCAGCAACAGCAACAAGCAGCGGCGACTGCAGCGAACGATTCTCTGCATGTGGGAGCGGCGGTTGCAGCAAACGCCTCTCTACATGCGGGAGATCTGTATCCGACCGTCACCGATGGGCTGCTCTTCGACATTTTCAATCAGATAGCCACCGTTCTATCCACTCGCGTTTGCAGAGATCAAATCAGTAGGAATTCCCTCGAATATGCTTATTTCAATTGCATCCACTCTCATGAGGTCAGGGACGTCATTGGAGACAGCTACATTGGTCTCTTCGATTGGAAGCTCTCGAATGCTGGTCTTTCTGCCGATCAGCACTTTGCTTTGGAGCTTTTGGTCAAAGCCAGGGACGAGGCAGGGTGGGGATCTGAAGGTTTGCACACTGGATCGATCATAGATATCAAAGATGGGGGTCTGCATGCCGCAGATCTGCTCTCCCCCTCAAAGGACTGGGCCAAATATTGCAGATCCGGCCTGGATCTAACCGATCTGGTCAATACTAGAGAAAAGGCAGAACCTAGTCAACAGATCAGTGGCAATGAGTATGGATCAAGCATCGGGTTTGTAGATCTAGACCTGCAAATGGAAGAACGACTCAATACGAGGTCAGATCTGGAAGTTTGTTTACAGCCAGAATACGCTGGTAATAGCTGCAACACCGATTCAGGCGGATCAGGAACTCAGTCAAAACCCAGGCAATAGGTAACAACATCTCGCTTTCATATTTTCATTAAAACTCATGACGGGAAAACCTGCTTAGTGTGGGTACATGCAGAAAGTACCATCATGCAGCTGAAACAACAATTATGGGCATTGACGGGATACCCAGTCCAGATCCAACATTTGGTCAGTGGTAGGTGGTCCCTCCAGGATAGTAGAACCTTGAAAAATTATGAGATTAGTCCAGAAACAACCATTGTTTTAAACTTTAGGCTGAGAGGAGGGGCTCTGCCTCAAGGACAGCCAAGCTCCTCAGGAGGAGACAAGGGGAGAAAGACAACACCTCAGCAACAACCAAAGGGAGGCTCCTCCTACAAAAATATTTTACAGGGTAATAAAGATCAAGGGCCTTCTTCAGATCAAGGCGGATATACATCTAGGCCATACATAGTAGATCAACTAGGGCAAACCCCAGCCCTCAACTTTGATTCTACAGGGCTTGATGATTTCGTTAAGTCTTATGAAACGCAGGCCCTAATATGTCGTTTTAACAGTTTCTGGCCAAAGCCATTTGATTTATTTCACTGGATTTTTACCACTTGGACCATGGAATGTGATATACATTTATGCTCCAAGGGGTTTTTTATAGTTAGATTCGCATCCACGGAAGCTAGAGATACAATCATCAAGGCTGGGCCTTGGTTTTGGGGAACATCGGGGCTGTTTATGACTCCATGGTTCCCATATTTTGATCCAAACAAAATGACTGTCTCCAAAGTACCAGTCTGAGTCCGCCTATATAACCTTCCCCTTCACTTTTGGAGTGAACGAGTATTGGAAGGAATTGGGAACAGCATAGGGAAATATATCAAAACAGATCTGGAAAGGATTGATGAAAGGGTCTACACTTTTGCACGCATTTGTGTGGAAGTAGATTTAAGCAAAGGACTATCGGACAATATAAGGCTGATCTACAAACAACAAAACTGGCTACAAGGACTAGACTATGAAAACACTGCTTTCAGATGTAGGCTCTGTAGACAGATAGGACACTTGCAAAGCACATGTCCAGAATCCAAGAAAGCAAACAGTAAAAAGAAGCAGAAAGGGAAGCAGAGGAAAGGATGGCAATTTCCTCCCCCTGTCTCAAAGGACGAAGAATCAGAAGCAGAAGAGGAAGATACCCTCGCAGAAAATGCCGAATCTGCCCATGGAAAGGAGACTCAGAAGGAAACCACATCAGGAAACAAGGGTCCACAGTCCCATTCAAATCAGGCAGAAAAGGCAAGCGAGGATTTGAGTATGGGCGGGACCAAACGGCATCACCACTCAGACACTTCAGACTTAGACAAGGAAACAAACTTACAGAAAGCAGAAACACAGTTAGTCATAGCTTCGATCGAGCCCACTCACGGTGAATGGCGCAAGGTCGAAAAGAAAAAAGGGAGAAAAACATGAAGTTTCTAGTTTTTCTGTCTCTTCTCCTTTCTTCTTTCTTTTTCTTCTTCTAAATGCACATTAGTTCTTGTAACATTGCATAGAGTGCGGAAGCACTCGAGGCCAATGGGCATCTTATGGAAATGCTTCAATGCATCTGCTAGTGTAACTTTTCATTTTTTAAATAAAAGGTTACCGATTTTCCTTTGGAAAAAAAAAAAAAACAATAAGCGGCTACACTAGTATTATAGGGACCTAACATGCCTCTCTCCTTCAAAAAAGTGTTTTCCTCAATTCTTGAGTAGTTATGGATTCTTTTGTGTAAAATTATCATCCTCGCATGTGGAATTTTTAGTGGGTAAGCTCTTCCACTTGGTGAGATACTATTGAATTGATCAATTTCATAGATGTCGAGTTCTTGTTTTCGTGACTGCTTCAGGTTCCACTATGATTTTTCCTTCCTCATCAAGTTCTGGCAATATTGTTTGAACTAGGAGCTTATCACCTATAACCTTCTTTAAGCATGAAACATGGAAAATTGGGTGCACTCAGGAAGATGCAGGAAGCTCCAATTTGTATGCCATAGTACCAATCTTTTGCAAGACCTTGTAAGGACCATGTACTTCAGTGGTAATTTATTATATTTCTTAGCTTTCTTGAGGGACATTTGTTTGTATGTTTGTAGCAGTAAAAATACCCAGACACCTACATCAAAACTTCTTTCGTTGTGATGCAGATATGCCTGTTGTTTCATTCGATTCTACGCGAACGTGAGGTTATCCTTTAAGAGTTGGAGAAATTGTTGTTGATGCTCAATGCGATCTTCCACTGCTTGAACCTTAGAATTTTCTCTTAAAGATGATGTGATGGATGGTTGATGATATCCATAAAGTGCCATAAATGAGGTCATTTTTGTTGCAGTATGGAAGGAAGTGTTATACCACCATTCAACCAGAGGTAACCACTTGACCCATTGTGTTTGTTTATCAGATACAAAGAAACGAAGATATCCTTCCAAACATTTATTTATTATCTCAGTTTTCCCATCATTTTGAGGATGATAAGATGAACTATGAGTTAATTGATTACCCTGATAATAAAATAATTCCATCCAAAAATTTCTAGTGAAAATGGGATCTCTGTCGCTTACAATAATCTTTGGGTTTCCTTGTATATTTCTAATTGTTTCCATAAATGCGGTACAAACTGTACTAGCTTTAAATGCATGAGATAATGAACAAAAGTGTGCATACTTGGTAAGTCTATCAACTAGCACCATGATGACAATCTTTCCTTTGAATTTGGGAAAACCTATGATAAAATCTATTGAAACCTCCTCCCAACATTGACTTGGAATGGATAAAGGTTCTAAAAGACCTGAGGTCTTAATTGTCTAAACTTTATTTTGTTGGAAAACCAAACGTTCCACCACAAACTTTTGAATATCATATTTAAGTCCATCCCAAAAAAATTCCTTCTTGACCCTATGGTAAGTTTTTAAAAATCCTAAGTGCCCTCCTAAGGGAGAGGTGCGCAATTCCAAACGAATGTTTTGTTTGAGTTGGGAATTATTACAAAGATATAAGTGATATTTGTACCATAATGAATCATTTTTCCAACTAAATGTATCAGATGTACTCGGATCTTGCTGCAAGTTTTGAATGAGTGTCCAAACTTCTTTGTCATTCTTCCATTCATCCCTTACTTCGGTTATCCAATCTCGTTGGATAATAGAAATGGAACAAAGCAATGCTTCCACATCCTCATCCTTTCTTAAGAGCACATCTGCAACAACATTTTACTTCCCTTTTTTGTAGAGGATTTCAAAGTCATAACACAACATCTTTGTGACCCATTTTTGCTTCTCTTCTGAATATAATTTTTGTTTCAAAAAGTATTTAAGGCTATCATGATCTGTTTTTACCTTGAAATGTCCTCCCATTAGGTAAGGTCGTCATTGCTTTAGTGCATGTAGTATTTCCAACATTTCCTTCTCATAAATAGGTTTGTGTAAATATTTTCCTTTGATTGGATGACTTTCAAAATCAACAGGTCTTCCTTCTTGCATTAAAACAACACCAATGCCATTTCCCGAGGCATCACATTGCACATAAATATTTTTGTGAAGTCTGGCGTAGCTAAGACCAGTGCTTGGTACATTGAATTTTTAAGATGTTCAAAGGCCTTAGTTGCTTCCGGGGTCCAAGAAAATGCATATTTCTTCGGTAATGTTGTTAGAGGTGCTACTATTCTCCCATAATTCTTAACAAACTTGTGATAATACCCTATCAACCCAAGAAATACCTTTATGGTTGTGGGGATTTTCCATTCCTTAATGGCTTTAATTTTGTTAGGGTCTATCTTAACACCCTCATGAGATACAATATGACCCATATATTCCACCTCATATACTCCAAAGAAACATTTGGAGGTTTTTTCATATAATTGTTTCTCCTCCAATAGTTTGAGCACCCTGTCAACATGTTGAACATGATCCTTCTAAAACTTTATGTAGATTACTATATCATCAAAAAACACTAACACAAATTTTCTAAGGGTGGGTTTGAAAATGGAATTCATCAAACCTTGAAATGTACAAGGTGCATTGGTAAGGCCAAAAGGCATGATCAAAAATTCATAATGACCCTCATGAGTTCTAAATGTTGTTTTCAGAATGTCTTCAGTCTTCATTCTAATTTGGTGATATCCTGAATGAAGATCCAACTTGGTGAAGTAAATTGCTCCATGTAATTCATCTAATAATTCATCAATGACAGGAATGGGAAATTTATCTTTAATATTGAGCTTGTTTATCTCCTTGTAATCCAGACACATGCACCATGATCCATCCTTCTTGTGCACCAATACTACTAGAGTAGAGAAAGAACTTTGACCAGGTTGAATTATACCGACCTCTAGCATTTCTACAACCATATGATTTCACTCTTTTGGGCGTAGGAATATCTAGAAGGCCCGATGTTTGGAGGAAAACTTCCTATAATCAAATGAATAGTATGATCATAATCACGAATAGGTCAGAGGCCCTTGGAAGTCTCAAATACCTTGGAATTATTGTCCAATATTGTTTGGAGATCTGGAGAAATAGATGATTTCGATATTTGAACCTCTAGTGAGCATAATTGTGCAACTACACCCCATTGTTATTTCTTTAGAAACTTATCATGTCATTAGAGCTAATTATATTTCTTGGTTTCCCTGCGATACCCCTTAACTAAAATTCCTTTCCCTCCCAATAACATTTCAAGAAAATTTCTTGAGAATTAAATGCTATCGTACCCAAAGATTGTAACCATTGGACTCCTAGTACAATATCAACACCACCCATTGGAATGGAAAGCATTGGACTATTCAATACATATTCCCCCATGTTTAGCTTGATAATATGGCAGTTTCCATAGCAATTTATATTTCCTCCATTTGCAACCATCACTTGACACTCTGATGTTGGATATAGGAAGCAATTCAACTCCTTGGCTATCTTACAATGAATAAAGTTAGGGGTACTACCTAAATCAATTATCACTATTACCTTTTTCTTCTCGATATGTCCTTCTATATTGATAGTTTGAGGAGTGCTAATTCCTACCAAAGCATTACAAGATGGTCAAATTCATCTCTTCTTTCTCTAGGGTTGGTTCCTGGTGTATATCCTCTTCTTTTGAAGTTTCTTGTTCCTTTCCTTCCTCCTCTTCACAATCTATGTAAAATAATTTCTTCTCAGCACACTTATGACCTTTAGTGTATTTGCTATCACAACTATAACAAAGCCCTTTTTCTCCTTTTTCTTCCAATTTTTGTGGTGTCAACCTTGTAGGTTGTGGAAGGCTAGGAGCAACAACACTTCCATCTTTATAGTTGTGAGTGGTAGGCTTCCTTGTTGCCATAATTTTTCTTTCATTTTTTCTTGCCAACTTGAATGCCTTCTCAAATGAATTAGGTTCCCAAAGGAAAACCTCATGTTGGATGCTATCCTTTAAAGTCCCTATGAAGAAATAAATCCTATGCTCCTCTGGAAATTCATTTACCCTTGTATTCAATTTTTGTAAGACCTCAATGTGCTCCACCATTTGAACCCTTTTGTTTGAGATTTATCAATTGGATAAAGAAGGTGTTGCTCTTTGTATCCTCATAATTTTTTATCATTTCCTTTGTAAAAATTAACCAAGTGACAAGTGGTTTACAAGAACAAATCCATCAATACCATACAAACTGATTGGGTTCTAAATATAAGGTTACAATGTGTACCTTTTGTGTGTGTTTTACATTATAGAGATCAAAATATTGCTCCATTTGTAGTATCCATGTTACCAGATCCTTGCCATCAAACTTTCTCATATTGACCTTTGGAATATGGCGGGTCTTCAATACAATGTTAGAGTCTATGCAATCATGATTAACATTTCTTTTGTTCTCATCATGAGTTTCATCTAATACCTTTTCGCCATTAGGAAGCATTTCTTGTAGCAACTTTGTCAAATATTCCATGTTTGCTTTTAAAACATTCTTAAAATATTCCATGTCTGATTTTTAACCATACTTCAAACCATCCATCTTAGCTTCCATTTTATTTTTGGCTACTCTTTGCGAGAGCGAAATTTGTTGCACTTGGTCTCATAATTTTGATATATCATGTTGCATTTCTTTCTCTTCTGCATGTGTCATAGAAGAGATTTATGGTTGCTTACCAAGTGTGTCCACTTTTTTGTTTCGAGAAATTTTTAAATAAAACAATGATATATATGCTTCATTATTCCATTTGAATCACTCCAAACTAAATTTTCAAACAAAAGTTATGCAAAATTTTAAAAATACACACCTTTTTCTTGCTTTTTAGGAGTTAGATATTGCAGTTGTTGTATCTCTGTAATTGCGAATCTCCAAGGTCTGAAATTTCGTCCTCTAGTATCCCAAGTCTTATTTCAAACCTAACAAGTTAGACCAAGATTGGATTCTTCAAGAAAGAGTTATGCCCAATCTCCCACGATGACCTAATTATAAACCGGTTCAATAGAGTGAAATTGTACTGAGTGCCACGTGTCACTGTTTTGATCTTCGGACCTGAAAACAATACCCAAAAAACTATAGTTTTTCCTACTTCTGTAAATTTTTATGAAATTCAAATTCGATGCTCAGAGAGAAAGCTATGACGATTTTCCCTAGGTCACTTGTTTTAGATGGAATTATGGAACTTGCAAAACCCCTACCTTCCTCAGATCATATCTCGTAAAATATAGTTAGAAAAGATCTAAAATTCGTACAAGAAGTTACCTAATATTTCAAATCCATGTGATTGCAATTTCAGCTTCAAAAGCTTTGTAGAAAAAAGTTATAGCAAAATTTCCACGATGATTTGTTTGAAGCAGTGAAACCCTAGAATCCAAAGCTCTAATACCAAATGTTATGCAAGTAGCTCACAAATAGATTGATCAACGACTTAAAAAATATCTTCTTCGAGGGGGAAACCTCCTTTAAATTACATAATTTAACAATTCCTGGATGATTCAAATGAAAAAAACCTCATTTCTATATATAAGAGTCTAGGGGGTCATAATATAATCATAGCCTACATAACAATAATAATATAAGAGCACAATAATAACAATATTGGGCTTCTATGGGGCATGATAATAACAATATGAGGACTACATGGGCACAACAATAACAATAAGGGGGCTACACTAATAATAAGGTGCTACACTAGTATTATAGGGACCTAACAATAATAGTTACCAACTCAAGATCATTAGTCACATAGTTCTTCTCATGCTCATTCAACTTCCTGGACTCATAGCACACCTCCTGTCTCTCGTGCATAAGGACCCCACCAAGTCCTCTTTTACATGCATCTATACACACTACAAACTCTTTATTCAGATCTTCATTCTTAAGGACTGGAGCATTGGTCAACCACTGCGTCGGTTGCTCAAAACCGCACATTCTTCTATCCACTCAAACTTCCTACCTTTCCTCTACAAGGATGTCATAGGATATGCAATGCATGAGAAGTTCTTGATGAACCTCCTATAGTAACCTATAAATCCCATGAATGGTCTCACCTCATCCACATTCTTAGGAGCTGCACACTCCATGATGTCCCTTATCTTTTCTGGATCTACTGTTATGCCTTCCTTGGAAACAACATGTCCCAAGTAATGCACCTCTTATTGAAAGAAGTTGCACTTGCTAATCTTGTCATACAATTGATGCTCACATAGCAATCTCAACACTGCTGCTAAATGCTTACTCTTATGAATTCTTAGAGTATATCAAGATGCCATTAATGAATACAATAATAAACTTGTCCAGATAAGGACGCAACACACTATTCATCAAACACATAAATGTAGTTGGGGCATTAGTCAAACTGAATGGAACTACAAAAACTCATAATGCCCATACCTAGCCCTGAACATAGTCTTGTAGATATCCTCTTCCTTGATGCGTACCTGATGGTATCCTGATCTCAAGTCAATCTTAGAGAACATTGCTTCTCCCTTCAACTAATCAAACAAATCATCAATCCTCGGCAATGTGTACCCATTCTTGATTGTTACCTTGTTCAACTGCCTGTAATCAAGGCACAATATGAGAGTGCCATATTTCTTCTTTACAAACAACACTGGTGCACCCCAAGGTGATACACTTGGCCTAATATATCCCTTTTCAAGGATCTCCTTTAACTACAATTTAAACTCTACTAGCTTTGGGGTACTCATTCTGTAAGGTGCCTTCGATGGTGGTGGTGCTTCTGGCACCAAATCAATAGAGAAATATACTTCCTTGTGAGGGGGTAACTCTGGAATCTCTGTTGGAAATACATCCTGATACTTCTACAATACAAGGTACCTCTTGAAGATTTGTGTATCCTCAACATCTTTACCCTTATCACTAGATATATGCACTGCAAACATCACACAACATTTTCTGCAACTACGCTTAGCCTGCATAGCAGTAACCATCCTCAGTGAGGTAGGGCTTCTTCTTTCCCTCCAAAATTCTCTTTTCCCCATTATCATACAGGCACTCAATGGCCTTGTTGAAGCAATCCACTTTGGTCATGTGAAGGTTTAACCAATCCATACACAAAAGCATGCTATACGATTGTAATGGTAGTACCTAAGCATAAGCTCTTACCCACTGGTGATATATATTCTTTGTACTTGTATCCAAGTGTACCAACCAATATTCTACATGCACTTATTTTCTCAAACCACACTTATCCACTAGGTCAGGATTAATATAACTATAATTAGATCCAGGATCAATCAAAATTGAAACAACTTGATCACAAAGCTTACTGTCCATTTTAATTATAGATGCATGATGATCCACCTGCCTATTGTCCACAGCTGCATAAATCCGAGGAATGTTGTGACCAACATCCCCAACTATATGCACTTCCTGAGCACTATAGTATCAGGGTCTACCACCCAGATATTGCGGACAATCCATCTTACGATGATCCTTACCACATATCCAACACTGCAACAGTGCTCTACCATCGCCTCTAGTTTGCTGCTCTCCATGTTCCTTCTCAACTGCATTGAACTTCTTGTAAGGGACTACATTTTCTTTCTCACCCGCATCTTGAGGTCTTCCTCGCTTTGGTGGCCATTTTCCTTTAACTTTCTCATTTCCTTTCAAGTCACGCTTAGGCTCAACATTGTGCTTCGACTGATCATAACAATGTTTCAGCTTTTGTATGACCTCCTCCAATGATCTAGGCTCATCAAACTCAATCTGGTCTTTGTATGCTACTAGAAGTCCACCAATGAATCTATAAACCTTGACCTTCTCCTCCTTGAGGTAAGGCACATATCTCAACAAATCCAAGTACCTGCTAGTATACTCATCATCTGTCATAGAACCCATCTGCAACTCATAAAACTCTTAGATCTATCATCATAGTACCTTTCCGAAATATACTTCTTCTTGGAGATCCTCTCAAACTCATTCAAAGTCAAGTCATCCTCCTGAATACCTTTAACATTCTTCACATCTTCCCACCAAATATCTATTTTACCTTTGAGACTAAAAGTGGTTATATTTGCTTTCATGTTCTTTGAATAATCGTGCAATTTGAAGAAATTCCTCATACCAAGCAACCATGCATTTACATCTTGTGATTTCTTCATCTCTCCATCGAATGCAAGTGGATTTTATTTCTTAAACTCATCCAGGAATATCCCTTGTCACTACTCTTGTAAGGATGATAACGATGACGATCATAATGCCTATCAGAACCAGAACTAAATAGTACTTGTGTTAATCGCCCTTCCTATCCAAAGCATCCAAGGACCTACCATCTCTGATTGTGTCATCTCTATTTGACCTATACTCACCATGAGAGCTGCGGCCATATGCCCCATTATTTTTATCCTCCTTCTCATGGCTCTTTCAAAGTGGTCCTTGTTTTTGTAATTCTGACAAACTCTGAAGTATCACTGCATTTACCTCTACTTGTTTCTTCTGTGCCTGTCTGATTTTGTCATTTTATGCCTTACAACTCCTTATTTTTTCCTTTAATCTTCTCGAAGTGTCTGCTAAGTCATAAGGATTCCCAACACCACATTTCTCATCTGATCCATAGGGAGAGTCTCGGGAACTGTAGTATACTACCTTGCTAATCATCTTTGATATTTTTTTTGCAAGGTATATCATGTTAGCTCAACCAAATCACAATAAACAAACGTACCTTAGCATAATTCAGGGGGGATACCTCGTCTGCAAGATCAACAAATCAATGTAATACATGTATAACATAATCATGACAACATAGATACATATAATACATAAACATATAAGCATATAACCATCATTCTAGCTAGAGTCCAATCATCAATGCATGACCATATCAACTACACATACCATGACCTCATGCATGACAACAACAACCATATTAATGCACATTTGACAACTTGCAAGCACTAACACGCATAGCAATGCATAACCAATCAAACACTCATGATGACACACTCCCTAACCAAAACACCCTCTTTCACATGGTGACATAACTACAATCATGACCGACATCGTGCATATGAAACAAGCATATAGGCCACATGGATGATTAACATGTGCAAGTAACACGAATGCATAACTAACACACAACCCATCTAGTCCGAGGGGTGAACCATGCTTTGTTACCACTCTGCCGTATCACATATGACCCAAAGAGTAGTGCAACCCACTTTGATACAACTCTATAACGCTCTCCTCCCACATCTACCCAAGTAACTGACCAACCAGGGTAAACATGTGATGATAAGTTACTATGGTATGATTCAACCTCCTAAGTAGCCTTAAGCAAGTGAAATCGATGGAAAACACACCATACAGACCTTCCACATCAACAAAAGGACCCCCAGGAACCATCCAAACCACTCAAGTAACTAGCCCTTGGGTCTCACTAAGTTTTTAGACCATTAAACCCTTGGAAACTCCCTTGATATGGACAATCATGTGTCCAGAAGGCTCCAAATGCTCCCACATCATGGGTATGCATGTGTCCAGAGGCTTTTCTGCTCAGTGTTGTGCCTACGTCTCTAATATTTAAGCCACTTTTACAGGACCAGAGCCCAGGTCACTTCCCATAACTCAAAGACACTTTCAGAATCCACTATTTACATAATGAAAAGACTTACAAATCAAAAACTGACTCCAGGACTAGGCCTGACCATCCCCAACTGGGACTGACCTTCTGTGAAACACTTGGAATCAATGCAATCTACAGGAAATGAATACAAGATAGAGAATAAATGACTGATAACTCATATGGAACTTGACAAGAAGGATTAGTGCCCTCTTCCCTTAACTGTTTTGACATCAATTAGGTTTTGCATCCATTATCCTTTCAATTACAAGTAAATACATGAAATAACCATGACAATAACCAATCATATAAGCATGCTTATAACCAACATTAAACCATGTAAATAACAATGAGATAACAAATATTAAAGCCACATATAAACAAGTACAAAATCAAGATAACTTAGCTTTTATTAAACATAGGCTAAGTCGACAAGGTTCACGACTTCCACGTACCACCCGACTGTAGACATGGCTGAACCAAATATTTCTTTCAGCCAATCACGCTCATGCCATATTCCAAGCATTAATGTGGGATCTCATGGATAAACCAATCCAAAAATAATCAAGGGAATACAAAGGTTAAACCACCTCCACCCTCACTAAACTGTGATCTCACCAAAATCAACATCGAGATCGCAAAACCATACCAAGCTTGGAATGCCTCCGAACTCCATCATTATCCTTGAGGAATTTTTCATCTCCTTGTCTCTCAGGATTTACCACAATCCACATCGGATCACTAGGCCCTAAACCGAGACACTTGTGTCTCAAGATTTACCGTAATCCACACTGGATCATTAGGCCCTAAACCGAGACTTCCACCCTCAGGCTTTACCATATCTCCTGCCAAAATTGGTCAAGTGATTCCTAGGATTTTGGATTTTCCTGAGACCACCTCCATGCTGGATTCCGAAACAATATGACAATTCCAAAGCTAAAAACCAAGAAACAATCCCATCATACCATGGCTAAAAGGCAAGGCAAGGTTGAAAACCATTGTCATAACCTGACAAAACCATGCCACTGACAACAAGAGAACCATATACCAACATGCAAATCCATGCATGTACAAACCAAATAGGAAATCACACATGCAATATGTTACGTGCAAGTATTCCCACTAAAGATGCTTGATCCTGCTCTTCCTTGCTTGATCTTTTCTCTCCTTTCTTTCCATGTCCTTCCTTTTCTTTCTTTTCCTTTCCTTGCTCCAAAGCTAGAGTGCTCCAAGAAAAATCTGTGTGTCCAAGAGTGAGAGAGAGAGAGAGAGAATAACGAGAGAGTTGCAAAACTAAACAGACAAGATGGTACAAACTAATGCTCAAAAGACTTTTTATTAATGAGGCCTCTATTTTCTTCATTTTCCATTATTTTCCTTCAATCTACTCCTCACATGCAACCTATGACCTTTCACCTCCCTTTTCTCCTATTTTTCTTTATTTTCATAAATAAATGTGCCAAAAATACCTTTTTCCTTTTTTAATGCCTTAGCCATTGCCTTTGCCAATTTCCCATAGCCATAAACACATCGAGTGATTCCCACTAGGATAACTTTGCCCAATATTCAGCTTGGAATATGTATCCCTTAACTGTGGTATTACTTTTCCTTTATTAACTTTTATTACATGAACTTTTAACCAGGGGCTCTTACACATCCAAAAATTTTATCAACTTTTGGATTGTCCTTCAATCTAATGGAAACATTCATCCAGGTTGGTGCAATTTTATTTAATTGAGAGTGAAGTTGAAGAGATAATCAATACCTCACATTATATAGGACAAAAATGTAGTCACACACATAACAACCAGCTAAAACTCTAAAACCTACTTTTAGATTTCAAGGAGGAAGATGAAAAAATATTAAATAAACTGGAAAAAAATGATTTGGAAACAAGTATAATTTTCTTACAGGATGTTATGCACATAATTATTTATTTAAGTCCACAATATATATAAAACTTTCACATAATTTCACATGGTAGTTTTTTATATGAGACTACTTCTGATGCCAAACTTTCTTATTGACAAAAGCACAACTTAGCAGGAATTTTTTACATCCATTAATGTTGAAAATAGTTATACTATTAGAAAGATAGTCAATGCCTTTTTTATAATGACAGGAGAGTTGTCAATTGGATGAATGTCTATAACATACCCCTTCTCTTTGGGATAGAACTTCCGTATTACTTTTGAATGCTTAGTAGGTTTGATATAAAAAAAAATGGAAAAGTTGTTGGATAGTCTTCCTGTGCTAAGTTTGGCAAAGGCTTAAAAAACACATGATCAGGCTCTGCCATCATGATATACCTACATTACATTGTTATATGCCCTTTGAGTTATTGACACCTACACCATTAATACACAAAGGAACATAAATAACCCACTAAGTTCCTAACCTTGGAGCATTCCCACTTACTCCTCTTTGATTGTAGCTTTTCAAAGCCATTGCACAATGGCCCATGGTCTGTTTAAGACAACAAAACCTTGCAATCACAAGCCATGGATAAAAAAATCAACATCAGTATAAGCATTTTTTCAAATACTTAAGTGAATTAGACCAATCCTTTTAGTGCATAAGCAAGGAAATAAGAAACCAAAAAACACACAAGTCAATACATAAGACAATCAAAACCAAAGATGGTAAGAAACCAAGAAGAGAATACAAGAAGAACTGCAGTTCCATCTATGTTATGAGTCAAAAAAGGTGGTAAGAAACATACATGAATAATGAATTTAGTGTATTAGATAGCTTGAATCGCACATGAAAATAATCTAGGTATGGAACATCTGATGGAGGGTAGCTCTATCCATGATATGCTGCTCAAGGAAAATAATGTGAAACTCACAAAAACACACATTTAAGAAATAAGACAACCTAAATAACACATGGCATGAATGAAAGAATATAACATTAAACAAAGGTTACTACATTCATGATATGGTTCAAAAGGGGGAAGTACTTGAACCACTTTAAGTGATAAGAGAAACAAGTTTTCTTGTTGTCAGGTATATCTAACTTGGGCATTAAGATATGTGTTTTGGATGAGTGAACTGGCTTCATAGAAACTGAAATTGTGACCCATGGTTAAAATTGTCACCAACAAACCAGTAGACCAAACCCAATATGCCTTAAAAGGATGTCTAATCTAAGGGAAAAAAACACAACTTCAAATAAGATAAATTATTGGTTTGAAGAGTTAGATGCAACATCATACCTAATTTGACCTAAGTGGAAGTGGATCAACAACAATGATTGGAATTTCATTCATAAGATTGTCAGGCCGTCCTAAATGCAACACTCTAGTAAACTCTCCCATCTTATATCTTGGTTAATCTTTAAACCTTCTATACTAGTAGTAAATTAAATGAGACTGCCATTTTTGTAAGGAGAATCAGTGGAAGTCAGGGCAACATGAAAAGGCATCTTGGTAGTAGTTGTCGCCGATTAAGGCATAACTAGAAAAAGAAAACTTGAAGAAAAAAACAATCCTATACTTTTAAGAATATGGTCCTTTATTCTAACCACTTCCTCCATCAAGAGTTCACAAAAAACTACTTTTTATTTCATTTTCTATGCAGAAACAAAGTAAATCTTTGTATTACAGGGGGTTCTTGAGAATTGTTATAGCTTTCCTTGGGTGGAAGACGATATTTCTGCCACATAAATTTGTGATCAAAATAAAAATTGTCAATGGCGCGAGCTCAATTTATTGTGTTGAAGTTATGTGAAAATGGATAACTCAAAGACCAACATGGAATTTTTAAATGCAATGTTTCTAATGATGGGCATGGATGGAACTTAATGGTCTGTGGACACCCATATCAACAGTGTCTGACTTCTCTGTAGGAAAGAAAGATACAATCTAATGGGATTTTAACATCCAACCCCTTTCTCTTTAGGCCTTTTGGAGGAATCATAATGTTTTACACTTAATATCTATGAGCTCTTGCATAGGTATAATTTATGTGTCAACCACATATCACAATGTATCTAGAATCAAGAATCTCAAACCAGCTAAATAAAGTAGCTAAGATGATGTGGACAACTGTTTGTTTATTTTCTTCCCTCATTGAGTTCTAAGCAGTGTTTTATGCACAAGTTCATCCCTGGTGATTGACCATATGGTTGTATTTCAAAAGTTACAAATAATCTTGAAAGGATTTAAACCAATATAGATTGCAGTTACAACAAGAAATGATCTAAACAAATTAGTAATTTTGAAATATAGACACTTCTTAACTTCTCTCCTTTGCAAGGTTCTTTTTCCAAGCAAACAACTATGACATCTCTAACCTGTGGTCAACCTAAGTGACATATTGTCAGCTATTTTCACACCAAAAATATAGAGCTTGAAATGGAAACAAAGACCAGAAAGAAGCATCCAAAAGCTACAACAAAAGGATTTAAACAAATACGTGATGCAACATTAGCTGCAAATACCATAATTATGCAAATAACATTGCATGTCACACTAGGTGTGTCCCTGGAATTCCAAAGTATTCCTTACTTAGGAAAATTTCTCTTAGATAAGGTTTTACGCTTCTTAATTAAACTGCATTCGGAAACAAAACTTTTGTTGAAAACCCACTTTATCAAAGTTTAATTCTTTAAGCATAAATATATTTGGTTCTCTCTTAAACTGTATAACTTAACCCTCTAGTTGATTTCATTACCCGCTCGTTTAACCATACCATGGCCTTTCAGACTTCGGTTAAACTTGACTTAACCCATAATTCATTCACCTGACTTATTTCTATTACAACTCTTGTATCATAGAAATTACACATAAAACACACGTAACCTTACCTTTCTGCCAGTCCGCAAATCTCAACACAAATATCGATGCTCCCTTTATCGCATTCAACTTCCACCATTGATTTCACTCTTTCAGATCAATAGCTATCGCGCGATCTCCAATCTTTGACCATCTTCCACTGGAACTCAAAGAAGTTAAACTTATTTTAATAGTTCATCAGGTCTGCTCGAAATGTTAACCCACAAACAAGTTAGAGTGCAATTACCATTCGATCCACCAACCAACGGACGGTCCAGATGATCAGAACTCAACGAGGATTTAACCCCGCTGTATAAATCATCATCACGTCTGATTTCTACATTAAACTCCATTCATTTCCCGACGTGATATCTGTCTGATCAATCACCAAACGGACGGTTGTGATCTATCCGAAACTCAACTGGATTTAGTCATAGTTCATAAATTTCTCGGGTCCATTTTTTAGTTACTGCTTACGTTTTTTAGGCCGCGTGAGAAACTGCTTCCACCTACGAAAACCGCCTCTCCATTATGTTTAACACGTGGCTTAATCTTCGCCGCTCAACTTCTTGACTTTATTTGTGCGATAAGATCTTGTCGGTTTATCTCTCACAACCACGTTCGTTGATCTGATTGATCCAATGGTTCCTGTGCAAGGTTACTTCATTTCTTCGTCCTTCCCTTTACTTTGTCTTTATGCAACTTTTCCAGTGTTCTAGTCTATTCACCCGACACTTGCCTATATCATTCCTTTGTGCGTTTATCCTTCCTGGACTTGTTCAATGACTTTCGATTGTTGTTCTCCTCCTTTGTGCATTGTCCTCTCTCTATTCTTTTGTGTATTAGGTGTTCTCTAGTACTGTCTTCTCACTGATGTTATACCTGCAACACTCTATTACACAGTTTTACTCTGATTCATACATAATCTATAAATCACTAGTCAACCAATGCACATTCACACACAATATAAATTTGGAATCTGTTCTTTGTATTAACACTCAATTATTTACATAGAATTTCCTTCTCTGGCCTGATCTTCTGTATCGTTGGCCTTTTCCCTTCATGCCTGTAGGCTTACAGTCAAACCCTGTCTAATTAACTAACTAGTAACCCTCTAACTAGCTAACTAGCTAACTCTTTTTATGCCTTTTAGTCTTACATTTATATAAAAGGATTCTATAACCAATTTCTAGTTTAGATCCATAACCTTCTCAACAAAATCCTAAAATATCTTCTTTATCCCTAAGGATCCTCTCTAGTCCACAAAATCATCAACTAATTCCTAATCTAAGTTTTTACAATTAATTCCCAAATCTCTCAATCTCTCAACTATCCTAATTCTCTCATGTTCTCCAACATTCAAGAACATTTACAAATATGCCTCACAATACTAAATCCTATTCTATCTTCTCTCATTAAAATCACTCAAAACCTTAATAATTACATTAATTTAACACATAGGAATCCAACTTCCTTGAAAACACAAGACCCCCTATGCCGACTAAATACAATGAAATTTCTGAGCCAAATGCTCATGCATCAGACTGTCAAGGTTGAAAACATTCACGATCTCCTGATCATGTGTTCTCATATGTTGATAGAAAACCTCCAGGGTCCCAAACTTTAGTTTGTAGTTGTCTGACCGCTTTGCACCTTTGTTGTTGTTGTATGTTTACTGTCTTTTGTTTCATCTTTCTTTCTTCAATCAGCTTCATATTCTGATTGATCACTCCTCCTGCTGCTGTCAATCTCTTCAATCTGGACTGCTTCATCATTAACTGCCATAATTCTTCAATCTCTATCTCCAACATATCCTTGAATTGGTACATACTCTGCTTCAGTTTGTTGTTGTTGTCCACTAACTTTGGCACCTTCACATTCTGCATCTCACTGCATGTTGTCCATTCATATTTAAACTGCTGATTACTTTCTTCAGCTTTTTCTACTTCAAATTCTACTATTACTTTTGAGGTTTCTCCAAGAACTATTGTAGATATTGCTTCCACCCAAACTTACTGAATATCCTTGAAGATATCTCCCTCTGCAACATCTAATTTCTGCATCAAATCATGATTCCCTAGCATTCTTTCCAACAACTCAACATCTATGTTCCATGGATTAAATACTTCCACAGAATTTTCCTCTTCTTCCATCTTTACTTGGCTGCTAATATGTGCCAAATTTTCTCGAGCATCTGCAACAAAACCTGCACTCACAAAACAATTATTAAAATGAAAAACATAAGGCCTCAGTGCCTCTTCTCCCTTTGGAAACACCTCAGTATGCTACTCTAATTCTTCCTCCTCTATCAGCACATTAGTATGCTAATTCAACCTCTCTAAAGAAACCTCCAAAGGACTCTCAAAAATGTCAGCAAGTATCTCTTCCACACCATCTACTTCAATGATGTTTTTCTTCTCTTGTCCACTGTAATGAACTCCTTCTTCTGCAATCACACTGTCATACTCTGAGTTTTCCAGCAAATACTCCAGCAATTCAATTTCTCTGTTACACTTCATAAGTACTTCATCATTACTTATGATTCTTGCATTTATACACAAATTATCAGTTTGAAAATTACAAGGTTCAACAGTCTCAACTGTTGCTTCACATATCAGCTCCTCAGACTAAATTGCATTATTGTAACAACTTCAAACATCAATGCTTTGCTAAATTCTTTCTGTTGCAATAATTCACTACTTATCTCATTTAAGAGACATTCTCCATCCTTCTTTACTTAAGAGTATTTATCTTATGAAAGATACTCTTCCATACTTTTGATAGCTTCAAAAGATTGTTCATCTTCTGCAAAACCAGTGATCACATCAAAATTATTAGATTCAAATATACAAGGTTTCATATCCTCATTTTGATCTGAATTTGTCCAACAGTTCAAAAAATCATCAATGGTTCCTTCTTCAGCAAGGTAATCTTCTTGCTCATGTCTATAATAGTCATCTTTCATCTCTAACTCAGTTGGCCTAAGTTCTTCTCTTAATTTGATATACATTCTCCTCTTTATCCGTTTCTGCAACAGCTTCCACTTTATCTTCTTTCTTTTCATAGTCCAACCATAACTTTGGTCCTTTTTACATTTCTCTAGCAGTATTATTATGGCATGCTTTCAATTCTGCAATGTATCTGTAAATATCTCTTGACTCATCTTATCTCTTTCTCCATTTTCCTTGGCATCTTTCTTTCTTTTTTTGTGGCTTCTCTCTGAACCCCTGCTACCTCTGTTATGACTATCAGTAGTCATCTCTATCTTTATGAGCTTCTCACTCACTTACTATGAGTTGCATTAAAGCCTTTGTAACAGCAAGTCCTCCTATTGCCTCTTACCTCACCAAGATTTCCTCAGTACTTGGTCTTTTGGAAAGCACTTGGTTCTCTATCTCTGGAACCTCTTTTGAGCACCTCTCTTTGCTCCTTCTAGGCTTCAACTCATCTACACCTTTTTAAGAACACAATTATCCTCTTTATCCAACCTCTGTTAGAATTCTTCAAGGTTCTGCAACATTTTTCTTTCATTCAAAAACTCTTACCAGCTTCCTTCATCCTTTAGTAATTCTACCCACATCCTCTGTGGAATTGCCTTTATGATCTTTCCTGTGAGCTGCAACAATACTTCTGCTGTAACAAGTCTCCTTGCTACATATGCCTCACTAAGCTTCTCTCCTTTGAGCTCAGTCTCTTAGCATCTCTCTGGTTCTTTCCTCTGGAACCAATTGCTACCTGTGCAACAATATAAATACCACAAACTCTCCAATCTACAAACCAATTTAAAACAAGAACATATCATCTCACCTTCAAGATCTCTACATGATCTTGTTCTACCATTCACCTGCACTTTGAATGGATTGTTCTCTATTTCCTTTGCATCTGAAAATTCTCCCAATATTATACTACACTTTATCTGTGTGTACCTATTGTTTGTCAGATTAAAATCTGATCTACTCTTGCCTCACCTGTATACACACTTTCAAAACATAATTCTGCTCTAAATTTTCTCAAAGAAATTTTCACACAGAATCTCCTTGTTCTGCTCTGATACCAAATGATGCAGCATTAGTTGCAAATACCATAATTATGAAAATAACATTGCATGTCACACTAGGTGTGCCCCTAGAATTCCAAAGTATTCCTTACTTAGGAAAATTTCTCTTACATTAAGGTTTTAGGCTTCTTAATTAAACTTCATGTGGAAACACAAATTTTGTTGAAAACCCACTTTATCAAAGTTTAATTCTCTAAGTGGAAATATATTCGGTTCTCTCTTAAGCCTTATAACTTAACCCTCTGGTTGATTTCATTACCCGCTTGTTTTAACCATACCATGGCCTTTCAAACTTTGGTTAAACTCGACTTAACCCATATTCATTCACCCCGCTTATTTCTATTACAACTATTGTATAATAGAAATTACACATAAAACACATGTAACCTTACCTTTCCGCCAGTCCAAAAATCTCAGCATAAACATCGATGCTCCCATTATCGCGTTCAACCTCCACTATTGATTTCACTCTTTCAGATCAAAGGCTATCGCGCGATCTCCAATCTTTTACCATCTTCCATTGGAACTCAAAGAAGTTAAACTTCTTTTAATAATTCATCGGGTCCGCTCGAAATGTTAACCCATGCGCAAGTTCGAGCACGATTACCGTCCGATCCACCAACCAACGAATGGTCCATATGATCAGAACTCAACGAGGATTTAACCCTATTGTATAAATCCTCATCACGTCTGATTTCTAGATTAAACTCTATTCATTTTCCAACGCGATATTCGTCTGATCAATCACCCAACGGACGGCTTTGATATATCCGGAACTCAACTGGATTTAGTCACAGTTCATAACTTTCTTGGATTCGTTTTTTAATTACCACTTACAGTTTTGAGGCCAAGCGAGAAACCACTTCCACCTACAAAAACCGCCTCTCCATTCTGTTTAACACGTGGTTTAATCTCTACTGCTCAACTTCTTGACTTTATTTGCACGATAAGATCTTGTCTGTCTATATCACACAACCATGTCCATTGATCTAACTGATCCAATGATACTTGTGCAAGGTTACTTCATTTCTTCGTCCTTCCCTTAAATTCATCTTTATGTGACTTTTCCAGTGTTCTAGTCTATTCACCCGACACTCGCCTGTATCATTCTTTGTGTGTTTATCCTTCTTGGACTTGTTCAATCACTTCCGATTGTTGTTCTCCTCCTCTATGCACTGTCCTCTCTCTGTTCTTTTGTGTATTAGGTGTTCTCCAGTACTGTCTTCTCACTGATCTTATACCTACAACACTCTATTACACAATTTTATTCTGATTCATACATAATCTATAAATCACTAGTCAATCAATGCACATTCACACACCATATAAATTTGGCATAATCTTTTGTATTAGTGGCCTTTTCCCTTCATGCCCGTAGGTTTATAGTCAAACCCTGTCTAATTAACTAACTAGTAACCCTCTAACTAGCTAACTAGCTAACTCTTTTTATGCCTTTTAGGCTTACATTTATACAAAAGGATTCTATAACCAATTTTTGGTTTAGATCCATAACCTTCTCAACAAAATCCTAAAATCTCTTCTTTATCCCTAAGGACCCTCTCTAATCCACAAAATCATCAACTAATTCCTAATCTAAGTTTTTACAATGAATTCCCAAATCTCTCAATCTCTCAACTATCCTAATTCTCTCACGTTCTCCAACATTCGAGAACATTTACAAATATGCCTCACAATACTTAATTAAATCCTATTCTAGCTTCTCTCATTAAAATCACTCAAAACCCTAATAATTACATTAATTTAACACATAGGAATCCAACTTCCTTGAAAACACAAGACCCCCTATGTCTACTAAATACAATGAAATTTCTGAGCCAAATGCTCCTGCATCAATATGTCTCTTACCTATTGCAAGCAAGAATCTGAACAAAAGACTAATAATTTTGAAATATCAATGGTGCTTTTGTTATTTCTCTTGCAAGTTTCCTTTTCTAGGTAGACAAATCATCAACTATACGAAAAAGTAAGGCATTTCTACTCCATTTGTCAACCTAAGTGATATAAAATACTACAAATGAAACTAAACAATTACAAAGAGAATGATAAATTGTTAGTTATTGTTACACCCAAAGTATAGAGCTTGAAGTGACAAGAGAAACCAAAAATAAGCATCCATGTTACCAATGACTCAGAGATCATCTCACAAACCCTTGAATATATTTCTTACAATATATATGGAGCAGCAAATTGTAGATGTTAAATAATCAACTCTCAAAATAGCTAAGAGAATATCATTAGAAAAAAATGCCATCCTAGAAAGAAAGAGTAAAATGCGTAGGAACTTCTAAGTAACAACGATTATATAGATTTATTAAAGATTCATCATCACAAGCCAAAGTTCAAAAGAACAACTATATTTATCATTTATAACAATGACAATGCCTTATTAAGAAAGAATAATTGACTGTAGACACTACATATACCCTTCATCATTGATTAAAGATTCATAATCACAGTGCAAATTTTGAAGAAAATGAATATATGCTAGCATTCATAAGAATGGAAATGCCTTGCAAAGAAAGAACAAGTGGCTGCAGAAACTAACAAGTGGCTGCAAAAACTACGTACAACCTCCACCATCCATGCCTGGGAAAAAAATAAGCAAAAAAATATTAGGTACCAAAGATCGAACCACTTAACTTCATCAAAACCACAATCTCCTTAGGTGATAATCAAATTTTTTATTCTTGCGAGTTGAAATGCATCATAAGGGAAGAGACAAAAAATAGAAAAGAGAAATGGGATCCAAACCATGCTAATTCATTAGACCATAAATTTGTAATTGTATATATTAGCAATGGGACATCATATAGCTTAAAAAAGGAAAATTCATGTACAAGAAATCTCATCAACAAAGGAATATAACTTGAACAACACCAAAGTAATAGGAAAATAAATTTTTAGGAAGATTTGATATATGGGAAAAAAAGGGAGAATAAAATTGTCTCAATTCTCCTGTAGAAGCCTCTTTTAACACAAAATATCACTTCATTGAATATATACAAAAATCAAGAAATTGACATACATCTAACTCTTTTTTTTTTACGCAACACAATTTCAAAACTTGCAACAAATGCAAAAAGTGAGTATTGCAACTGAGGAAAACAAAAGATGGGTATATATATATATATATATATATATATATATATATATATATATATATATATATATATATATACACACACCATCTTTTGTTTCCTCAGTTGCAACACTCACTTGAGTTACATTATGTTGTTGTGGAACTAAGATACTATAATCTGATTAACAAAATGATGCCATGGCCAAGAAGAATTCTCAATGTATCTAAATTCTCATATTGCATAGTGTGCATCTGGTTCTTTGCTTTCACTTGTGGAAGGCAAAAAACGTTTGATTCAAAAGTTCAAAAAACAAGAGAACAAAGAATTGGCTAAAAAAAAAAAAAAAAAAAACAGTCTTTGATAGTAGATATTGCAACAAACATCAATAAGGTAGCGAACAAAATGTTCTTGTATATTACAATTCTAGAGCTCGCAAGAAAAAAAAATGTATACATTAGTCTCTCTGTAGGAATTTGTGAATTATGAGTTAGGGAAATGTACAACAGGAAAATGAAAAGAGGATAAATATATTAAACGTCAAGATGTATAAAAATGATGCACAAAAGAAGTAGTTTTTTGTTGATCACAACTCTTTGATTTCGGCAATAATGTTGTTAATTGTTAAAGTGAAAAGCCCTCAAATACATAGTTTTCTTAGATAGAAAATTGTAGATGATATGCTTTGCATATATTGCTGGAAACTTGTTTCAACAATAACTAGGAAGTGTTCTTTTAGCGGCAACATTTGCAACATGCAATCAATTTTGCAACCATCTATTTCCAGTGTGCATTCAACATTGTACTCATACCTAAATGTTGTGATATCTTTACAGAATTTGCATCTAGTTGTGTTTGGATGAACACGTTGTTTGAATTTATTGCAAATTCGTTGGAAAGGAGGAGGGAAAACATTTTTTTTTTCTTTTTTCACTCCTTGCATCTACTTTGTGAAAAAAAATGATTGTTAGCTTGGAATATGTTTGGTCAAAGAAGCAAGATTTTGTATATTAGAGTAAAATTATTGTTAATCAAACAAAGAAAGAATTAGGAAACATACATGTGTTCTTGATTTAACAAAAGATAATAGGTGTTCTCTTGCAAACTCATCATTAAATGGATCGACAAAATTTGTTGATCCAAAGCGCAACTATTGGTTGCCTTTCACATCATTTCTAACAATGTTTTTGAACGAATAGAGCGGAGTGGTCTTTGATGCCAATTCATGTTGTATTTTGAAAAACTGGTCTTTATGAATATCATTCAGATGTAGCTGCTGTAAATCAGAGAACACAATTTTTGTTAAGCAAACAATACAAGAAATGTTGAGATACTTGCTAGTTTCACTACGATGGAAAACAAATACACAAGAACGCATGAGGAAATAAACTATTTAGGTTTTGGCGAAGATGCAAGTTTGGTTATTGTAGCAGCAAACTTACAATTGCATTGTCATTTACTGCTTCACCAAATTTGATATTGAGTTCAAGTTGTTAGTTATTTTGTTGACAACCTATCACTATTGCTGCTATCGAGCCAGCTGCATATGTTTCACTTGAGACAAGAAGATTGTGTATTGTTGTGTTTGGAGCTAATTTATGTTTTTTGCAAATTTGTGCAATTGTTTGATTGTGGTTCTTTCCTGAAACACTATACAACATGTTGCATCTCCTTGTTCATGAATTCCTTTGTTTCTTATTGCAAAGTCTATAATGCAAACATTGTTTCCAACAATAAATATGTCATGGAAACTCACTATTAGATTATTGCTCATGTTCATTGTGATAGTTAGTTGACCATGGTTATCAACCAAATCAACACGAACCAATAGGGCCTTTGCAGGATAGTTGGGGTTTTTACTCTGTGTTGGGCCATTGATAACCAAGATATCGCCCTAAAAAATCTTTGCATGTGCTCTTGAGCATATTTCAATGATTGAGGAGGGAGTTGGTTGCATTGTTTATAATCTGTGTATATGCAAAATGAGAACAATATGCTTGAAAAAACAATGTCATTGATTTAATGCAAACGTGTAATTTGATTGCACAAATATCAAGTTTAACACGATTCTAACTACTTTGGATTTTCATTTTCTACCATTTCTCTATGGAGCACTTGTTTGCTAGAACTAGTTGTTTCCATGTTGTTTTCGCAAATGTTTGGACCAACTACTATTAGAAAGGAGAAATACAAGAGGTTAAATTTGAAACAAACGTATAAAGAAGCTTCAAAATTGTGTATGCTCCATAGTAATACATGATATAGTTGTTTTTAGTGTATATATATATATATGAAGAGAAAATGGTGAATTGAACGAGGGGAATAAAAAAATTGAAAATGAGCATGGTTCTCCGTCAACACTAGGCAATTTTTTTATTTTTTTTAATTGCTATCAAGCATAATTCATTGCTATGTAATCAATGTGTATAACTGGAAATAAAAAATTCTTTATATATTTCGTTGACCATCACACATAAAGTTCATTCGTGGGATGTGCTATTGAGAATCATTATGGCTGGTAAAACATTGTTCTTTTTTCTTGTTTAGGAAATTGGACAAGAAACAATGAAACACGAACCAGAAAATAGAGCAAAGAATGTTATCTAGTACATAGAACAAAATGTGACAAATTAAAAGTTGAGACATGTATAAATTGCATAGTAGCTATGACATAAAAAATGCAGTTATAAAGGACAAATTGAAGAGATTTATATTGATGGTTCCAAGACTTACAAACATTTGATATTTTCATTCCTGTTGTTTTCTTGTTTATTTTTGTGTGCAACTCCTTTGTTTTTCCATGTTTGCAAATAATTGCACATGTCTAGAATGAAAATTTGTAAATGTGACAAGTGAATGATGGAATTGTAGAACATGAACATTGGCGGAATGACTCAAGCCAACAACAAAGGTATGGTAAGACAGATCGTATGGTGATCTATCCAATAGACATCGAAGACATGGAATGAAACATTATTAGCTAAGATATTTGGGCCAAAAGCAGTCATGCATAGAGCCATAGTCAGTTGTTGCCTTTTTTGTATGGAAATTGAAGCTATTCTTTTGCATGAATAAAATTAGTTTTCTTTGTTGTTGGATATTTTGTAACATATTCAAATTGAAGTCACCAATAAGCATAGTTGGGTATTTGTTGCATGTGTGCTCTAAAATGAACTTGATGAAATAAATTATATCTTTAATGCTTGTATTTGGTGCAATGTATATATTCACAAGTGTAATGGCATTTTCTTCAAGATGGAATGTTACGATTTTTTATTTAATATGGCTTGTTGTATAAGTGAGTTGATTGTCAACTGCAATATTTTTTATGTGGTATCTGACAATTCCATGTAAGTGCAATAGATGTATGTAGTGATATTTGTTTGCAAAAATTGGATTTGATGGAGGCGATTTTGTTTTTGTTCCTCGGAAACAAAGGACGTTAGCATTCATTAGATCATAGTCTAGAATGATATCCTCAAAATGCAACGAGAAGTTGTATGTGTTCAATTAGCATATTGCCAAGCAATCATTTGTTTTAGTTGAATAAAAGCTATATTCAAGCTCATAAGAAGCACTTCTCTAAGTTTGTGTAGCTCAACAACAACTTTGTCACTAAGGGAGAAGTTTCTATGTTCCAATTTCTTTAGAAAATACAAGGATTTAATATATTTGACACAAGAAAGTGCAGTGTAGACAAATCCATGTTGCCTAACTTCTTTTGGGTCAAAAGCCAATATGTCCATTGTCAAGCCTTGTGATCGATGTATGGTTCGTGCACATACCAATTGAACAAGGAATTGTTCTCTTGTGAAACTATCTTTGTTGTTTGATTCATTATGCCCACAAACTCAGGTAATAGTGTCCAATTAGACATTATTCCATCTTAGAACAAGTGGGCCACTTTTTTTCATTGAATAGTTGTAATATCCCTCCCTTTAATAAT
>APFE030362589.1:44180-63298 GCA_000404065.3 Pinus taeda | reverse complement strand
ATTCCATCATTCCGAGATTCTATCTTTCATTCTCTTGGGAGAATGGTATACTAAGACTTAGGAGCATTGGCAGTAGTCATTGATTGAGGGCTCGGGGGTGGCTAGTTGTAGCAAAATCCTGCACAATTGAGCCTACGTTGGGGAGGAGAGTCGTCCCCAAAATCTTGTGATCACTTGGAAGACTGTAAGTACAGGTAATAGAGGTAAGTTCATTGTAAGTATTTGTTTTCCATTAGGACATTAATTTTAGTTTTACTTAGTGTTGTTACATATGGTATCAAAGCATGTTTAACCCTTAGGGCCTATGGGCATCCGGAAATTTACTTTGTTGGAATTTTTAACTTGACTTGTTTTAAAGTTACAGGTTGATTACTTCCAGGAGGCGGCATAATTTTTTTTCAAACCCTCACTATGCCGTAAATTTTCTTTATTCAATGCATACTTACTGCATAGTTATATTTTGATTGGTTTTGGTGATTATGTTTCTGCCTGTATTCACTTTGGATTTGGAATTTGATTCGTTTTCTGCAACAAAAAAAAAAAAAAAAGTATTTATCATTGAATATTGGCTTTCAGTTATGCACTTCCACGCATGCCTCTTTGCACATGTTGGATTTTGGATGATTCGTATTTCTTATGGTTATGCCAACCACAATGCTTGAACAGTTCACAGACACGTCATTTGGTCAAATCATCCGACTTGATTCTATATTGATTCCATAGCAAAATTCTTCAAAGTTTGAGGAATGGCGGGCGAGATTTGAGGTTTAATTGTCTCAGAACAAGAAAGACGAGATTTCTTTATTCCCCTGTTCGGGTTCTTAATTTTTTTAATTGGGGGAAAGCGCAAGAATTCATTTTCCCTGACGCATTTGGAGACTTTTCATTGCTGATTTTTTTTTCCTTTTTTTCCCGCTGTTGAAATGATGCATTGCGGGTTTCACAAGGGTTTTGTTTTATACTGCTCATTTTTTGAAGTTCACGTCTAGAATGTTTTGTTCGTTAGCTGTGACGTGTTTATTATTAAATTTTGATATGCTACCATGGTCATTTAAGGAAGGAATTGTTTAAGGCTTTATGGTGTTCGACAGTTAATATTCTTTTGCTGATTTAAATGCTTTGACTACTTTTGCATTTTATATACAGGATTTCCTTCTGAATCTTCAATAATTGATTTATTAATTGCAGAGTGCCTGTCTTTGTTTGTTACACGAAGTGTTTGGGTTTGTCAATTATTGAGAAATTGCATTAAACGCCTCCCTATACTTGATATGTTTCTACTGGGCCCTTTGTTTGGATTTGCATATATACTTTGGGTATAATTTACGGAGGTCCCTTACTAGACGTCCACCATTAAAATACACTGTTTCTTTTTCATTTGCTGTAAATGACCAGATTTGGCCTTGACTGCTCCCTGGTTTCCTTCATACCTCCAAGTCGCATGTCCAGTCAATACACTTCGCTCCCACTCACGGTTTTTAATAGCTGCAATTTTAATATATAATTGCGTTTTAATATATAACCAGGGTATCACCCGCTAGCATATAATTGAGTTTTAATATTGAAGTCCTTTTTAGTACGCTTTCTATATGTTAGTTCCTCTTGTTTTGTGAAAATATTATCAGGGTTTCGAGGGTTTTTGTGATTTTGTATTTGGGTTTCGGGTTTTCTGATGCGGGCTCATCTATTCTTGGTCACTCTGAGACGGGATTAGATAGATCCTGATTTGAAATGCAAAAACTTCTGGTAACAAAGAATAATAATAATATCATTTCTTTTAGTCAGTTAGTTTGAAAGTTTCATGAAAATCTCTTCGTAGACGCCTGTGCAACAAGCGGAACCTTCCACATGTTTGTTACGAGCATGACATTATCATCCACTGTTTCGTTAGTCGAGCAGATATCAATTTTAAGGGAAAATGGTGGTCTTGGGCTGCAGTTCAAACCAGGTCCCAACAGACTTATTTATTCTCTTCTTGTTCTAAAATACATTGAAATGTGTGGTCTAGGGCTAGATGCAACCAAACGTTGGTTTAAATGTAGATACATACAGACAGAGGCTAGTAGATTGCATGTTAATGGTATGTTATAATATTAAAAAGAAAAGAGTCATTATGTTACAAGATTTGCTTACTTTAATATTTGAGGGAATTGGAATTGGAACCTTGATTGGGATTAGCAACACCCCGCTTTTTCAATTTACAAGCTTAACAAATGTTATTATGATTTATATTATTGGTGATTTATCTTTTCAATACGTTTGTTCCGAGGCCACTACTGTAACAATTTTCGGTTTCCAGGTTCTTTGGTTTTCATTATTAACCACTTCCTTCTTGCTCTGTTAGTATTCTGTGCATACCCTGCAAATATTGATGTCCAGGACACAACATCTCGTTCATGTATTTTGTCAAACAATCGACGCGCTTTCTGTACATCTCCACATTTTGCATACATGTCTATCACTGCATTCATGGCAACAGCATCAGACTGATATCCATCTCGAATAATCTTCTCATTTATTTCCATACCCTGGTCCAGAGATGTTGAACTCACACAGGCCGGGAGAATACTAGCAAAGGTTTTGAGTCCAGCCTCACATTCGCCAATTGCATTTGCCGAAAAAAGTTCAAAGCCTCCAGATCGTGCCTGTTTTGTGCTAATCCTGCAATAATGGTCGTCCAAGATACCACATTTGGCTGGGGTATTTCCTCAAACAAGTTCAAGAGCCTCGTGGGACACTAACACGTAAAAGCTTCTAATAGCAACTGCCATTGTATTCTATACACATGTCAAAGGCAAAGTTATTATCTTGCCATTTTATGGTCAAAACATAATTTTAATTTAACGTAATTGTTCAATGCATTATACATGCATCAATACTGTTGCAATATATCTAAGCTTAGTCTGACAAAGAAGAAATGACCAATTTCACAGTTTTTGGAATGCATTAACTTGTTACACTAATTATGCCAAAAGGTAGACTTGCCGAGTAGTAATGAAATAGGTATGTCTAAGGACAAATTATGCATAATTGTCAACAAAAACCACTGGGGAATGTACAGTTTGTTAGAGATGGATCCTGAATGGGCTAATGTCGAGTCAAACCCAAAATCCAATCGGAACACCGTTTCGGAACCCCACCGCCTAGTATGGGTAGCATATACAATGAGCATGCTGAGTTGGGTATGGGAATTGTATAAAAAAAATTATAAGTGGTATATACAGATCAAACCATTAAAGAGTTTTTTCTGTAGGAGGTAGTAAGGGAATCAGAAGAAGGGAGGAATATGCTTCGGAAATTGTAAATCAAGAGCTTGGCTTGTGACTTGGCTATGTTTAACATTATAGGCAATGTGTACCGAAAATTGTGCCAGGCATATGAAATTTGTTCCTTGCTAGCTTGGTGGTGGCCAACGCAATTTTCTAAAAGCATGTCGATTAGGGGTTATCTTGGCTACGGAGAGGAGACAGTGGGGTGAACTTCAATGGCATTCTCGAAACTGACATAAATGTCTGGCGGATAGTTTGATCAGTCAAATGTGTTGCCTGTCATTTAACGAGTCTTGGCCTGCTGATTGTTGGTAGGGTTTTAAAATTTTATGAAAAATACACCTGCCACCTACTTAAATTTCGAGATCTTCTATTAATTAAATTCCACAAAGAGATTAGACTGATTTTTTGGGTGCATCAAATTGTCTCTGCCTTACTCGTTCGGTCAAATGGGTGAAAGAACCTAAGTATTAAATCATCAATCAATCCTAACTCGAGAATGAGATTAGGTCTAGGAATAAAAACAACCATTCATATTGAAAGCCACGGAAAAAGGGTCATAGCATTGTGGGTATTTTCTTTATGACCAACTTGAAGCTAGGTGAGGTAGGAAAAGTCAAGATTAAATTGATTTCATGTTGTTTATGATGGGACAAAGATGATGGGATAATGATTATCCACCCTGATTATCCCTATGAAAACATAGATGAGCTTTGGATGGAATTACAAAATTCTCAGCCTTATCCATGCAATTTAAAAAAAAAAAAAAAGCCTCGAGAAAAGTATGGCTATCGAATTCCTTTCGATTTTTGGTAGAAAGCCGCTTCGGGTGGCTATAGATCATGTGTTATGAGGAAAAAAACCGCAAAGCATGCCAGAAAATCATAGAGAAAAGGTTGTCGTACCACAAGTGTTGTTTTATCACCATTTTGAAGGTAAGTGAGTTGGCCACAAGCCAATGGTACCTTTTCAATGGAAAGTTGGAAGAAAATTCGTAATTCAGCTTGTCACCTTCTGTCAACGAGAAGTTAAAGATGTTGGTTCTGATAAGATTATCCACAACCTAGTCGGATTAAGTAATCACTGTTTAGCAATAAAAATAATGTTTTTTTTTTTAAGGAAAATGTTTATCCTCATCATTACGGTGTGCTTTCTTTGGAAGAATTATGTAGAGAGAATACCGGAAAAGTTGTTGCTACAACTAGAATTCTCTTGTTTTATTTGGGAGCTTTGAGGTGTCCAAGAATAGATTTTGTTGAGGTTTTGAAACAGAAAAGGGGTTTATAATCTAAGCCTTCTATTAGAAGGTATTGAAATAAATACCTCTTTAGATATGTATTCACATTGATGATTGTCCATGGTTACCTTATGATTAAGAGAGATTACAACTTCACGCATTTAGTGGCATTACTCCTGATTTCTGTCAAGCAGTCCATGCAATCTCTTATTAATATGCAAGAATAAAGGACATATCAGGGATGAGGAACTCAATAAATTTTTAAGTTGGCTCAGAAATTCGATAATGCCTTAATCCATGAATAATAAACATTTTTGCAGTCTTGTGTTATATGGGTTTCGTTGGAGTGCTTGCATTTTGCAGATGATTTTCGATCTTGTATAATCAAGGTTTATCTTAGATCGTTGAGGTTTTCAGATTGGAGAAGACCGAAGCTTTTATGACAACATTATCTTTGTGGCCCTTTATATATGCAATTTCTTGGTTCAGTTATTCATCACTATTATTGTGGGCCCTTTGCTTGTAAGATTTCTCGACATTGTTGTCAAAAGGAATTTGCAGGAAACGCATAGCCGTGGCCACAAGCTTACAATCTTATGTCTAATCTCTTATGCAGGCAATTTTATGTCTTATCTGGGAAAATAATATGGCTAAATGTATTGTAATTTAAGGGATGGTGTTGCCTTTGCGGGTGCGCTTGCAGGCAGGCCATATAATTAATAAAACGATTTTATTTGGTGTTGGGGAGGGATAACCTTCCCAGTCATCCGATTTGGTTTTGGGTCGGGTGGCAGTGTCTCTTCTTTATGGTGTGGAATATTTCTTTGGTTGCTTGATTTCTTAAAATTCCTTAGAGTAATCATTTAATAGCCATAAGAATCTAAAGATACATTCAATAAATTTGTTAAAAGCAGTCTATTTAATTCTCCTAAGTTATGATTGCTTAAACAGATACAACACATAATTTCAATGTATCCTAGCACATAAGGTCATGAATCTGAACACTTAATATTGGTCATGGTCAATTTTCTTTCAGAATTCATGTACCTTCTTAAAAACAATATTGCCACTAATATTCTTAAGCTTTACTCATTGGAATTTTGATTTTATGTTGAGACAATTCTATAGGTTTTAATACTAAATTGATAATTTGCATAATCAATCACACAGTTTCAAATTTGGCAATGTTTGACTACATGACGAGAAGTAGGGGAAAAATATATAAAATATTACATTGAAATGAATCAAGAATCTTCAAAACTTTCTTGAATAAATTTGGCTCTTATTTTATGCTTCTTCAGTGATGAATCTTGATATTGAGTGACTGGTTACAGTGTCTGGCTATCATTGCATGCATATGCGGGTGACTTGATGTCACTGTTAGAAATATGATATTTGATCATTTGAAAAGTGAATTAGTGGATTGATTGGATCATTTAGTGACTCACATCACATTGCAGTTTTTCTCTAATTAGCTATCCAATTTGGGATCTAAGGACTGATATATTCTTGGCATTTCTCTGGTCTATTATTGCAAGAACACAACTCTCTCATTATGATCTTCTAATAAATTTAATTTTGCATTGCAATTTTCATATAGATTACTTGTATTTGCTCATTTTACTACTCATATCATTTGTATATTAAACATCATCAAGCTACATGATGGTATATGTCAGTCTCAGTGGAAAATCGTACAGACTTCGATTTCAATTAGATGTTGAGTATAATGTTACCTGAGGTGCGTGATTCAAGGTTAATTGTATATAATGGTTAAAGTTGTCTAAATAAAAATGGAAAGGAGAAACTTGCAAATTTTTAAGGATGGTAACTAAGGATAGTTCAGATAATTAAGGTGGTAGAGAAGAAGTATCACAACAAAGATAATAAACCAGTAAGAAGAAGACAACCTATTATGGAACATAAAAGAAGAATATTGTAGTATTTTAGGAAAAAGATTCTTTAATCACGAGACTCGAAGCACTTCTTCGAATTTTGGTGGATATTGAACCACATCTCCGTGATTGATAAAATCTTTTGGAAGAATTTGGTATAAACATAACTTGGGTACTCTAAAGGTATCATTGTAAGGTCTATCTAAGGATGATGCATCTAAAGAATAAATATTGGCAATCAACCAATGAAGTTAAATAATTATGGTAATAATTTTACGGAACTTGGACGGTATGATAAAATGATGGGAAAGGATAAGTGTGTACATGACAAACAATTTTCCCTCTAATGGGAGAGCCACATTGTAAAGTTTTCCATAGGTGACTCACTATATGAATGAATTATGGACAACAAGACGTATGGTCAGGTAATTTTATTATGTGGATAAGCGGATTACATATATCTTATTGAATTTATTTTTCAAGTATTACCCAAGTTGGGAAAGAGTAATGCATGAAATTGCATGATAACCAAGTAATGATAAACTTGGAAGATATAGGAAGGAATGTTACTAGAAATGTTATAGGGATACCGTGAGAAAGATTGTGTACATAGTGACAAAGAAGTAAAGTCAATTAATAGAGGACTTTCCATAACATTAAAAGAGACGAACTTGACGAGATAAGAAAATATTTCTTTGGATGAAGTGCTAATTGTTAAATAAGTCAACATCGATCATATGCAAATGCATATAGCAGTAGTGGAATCAGTAAGCCAAAGGGTACATGGATGTAAAATCAAGGGATTTTAATTTTGAGATAGATGATTTAAATAATGATGGTATCACTAATAATGAATTTCACCAAAATTTCCTTTGGGAAGGAAGAATATATGACAAGGGATTAAGACTCAAGATGGTAATTATGAAATTTAACGATGTACTTAGAAGATTATACCATTGGTGTAAGTGATCAACTACCTAGTAGAAAGAAGTCAAAATGATTATTGAAAAGTGATTAACAACTTGATGAAAACATATTGACGATGTTTCATGCTATCATGATAGGAAGATAATCACGTACATATAGTTCTTATAGTGATAAGGCATCTATACGATAATAGCGATATGCATAAGTCTTATGACGTTATGTCAAGGTATATTGACATTTTCATTTACTACCTAATGATAGGTATTTAATGTTCAGTACTCATGATGGATATGATATGCATAACGTGGCGTAGGAATTATGATGTTATAATATGAGGATTATCGACATATGGTTCATTTATGTGAACTCATGATATGTCTTAATATAATTATGTGATGTATAATTGAAGCATGTGACAGTTCCGTACAAATCTATGACATGCGTGAGCATACAGATCCATATTAACAAAGATGAACGCCTCATGATGACACGCAAGAGTTGGCATATGGATTATTTCCTATGATACTATGATGGTATGGTTAATGCATTGGATGCATGTTGAGATGTGATGATTCACAGGACTCCACAAATGGGCCGAGAGGGCCGGTTTATTTGATGATCTCGTGCGAGCCCATATGCACGAGGGAGAATAAGTAACACCATATGGGCTGGGGACAAAACTCAATCAACACTACATATGCCAGTGGTTCATTTGTCTTGTGTATAGCTCTTGATGGGTAGCTCTTGAAGAGCTATGGGACCATCTTGAGGAGGCCAAGTGCCTGATGTTCCAGTTTAGGTGCCTGATGTTCCAGGCTAGGTGCCTGTTATTGGATTGGGATGCCGAAGTCTGGAAGGGATGTAAAGGACTTTGATGCCTGGGGCTGTGTGCCTTAGTAGTTTTGGAGGGAGTGGGCCAGCCTGCGAGATGCCCGGGGTCATTGAGTACCGGACCGGATGCCTGCCTTGGGGCAGATGAGGTCTGAGTCAGGCACGAGCCTTGGGCCAGCCTTGGACTAGGATACAGACTGGGTCAGGCTTAGCCTGGTGCCGAAAGTGGGAAAAAGGACAAAGATTCCTTGAGATTTCCCAGGGTGTTGGGGACTTTCTATGCCTGCTGGTTATACTAGTTCAGCAGAGGGTGTTGGCAACATGAAGTAAATAAAAATAATAAACTAATATAAATAATATAATAATAATAATAAAATAATACAAAATAAATAATAATAATATATATAAATAAAAAAAATAAATCACTTATAATAAAGAATAAAAAATAATAAATCATAAATATATTTAAAAATATACAGAAAATAATAAAAATAGTAATAACTACACTAAAGCTCTAAATAAGAATAAATAGTAATAAAACAAAGAAAACAATAAAAGGAATCAGTAAAGCTATCAAAAAGAGGAAAATAAAACAAGAAAGCTAAAAATCAAAAGAAAAGTAAAGAAATAAAACAAGAAGGCTAAAAATCAAGTTGCATGTAGACACATGGAGTGTGTGCATGTGGTTCTCCATCCAATGTTGTTCTATTTAATAGATGGTGAGGAAGATGAGAGGCATTCTTGCATTCCATCATTCTGAAATTCTATCTTTCATTCTCTTGGGAAGAATGGTATTACTAAGACTTAGGAGCACCTGGCAGTAGTCGTTGATTGAGGGCTTGGGGGTGGCCAGTTGTAGCAGAATCCTACACAATTGAGCCTACGGTTGGGTGGAGAGTCATCCCCAAAACCCTGTTGCGGTAAGCCTACTTCTACCACAGGTAAGCACTCTTCATAGTTTAAATTTAATGTTAATAAGTTAATTAGATATATATTTTGGGCTGTTACGCTCTTGCCTCCATGGCTTCCAGGCATATGGTTCTGGAACCTCTATCCAACTCATCTTGGAGCATGCGCAACATTGTCGTGAGTGTGGTTGCACCACCGATGTAATTTTGCATGTATTCTATGCTCAGTTGCAAGCCATCACTGGTCGCCTCTCCCATCAACTGCTCCATGTACTTTTCAACCTCCAACAGTACTTGGTTCTTCTTCATGGCTTAAGTGAGGGATCTGATTGAAGGGATCATGTGTGTCCTCACTATGACATCAAGACTCTTGAACAACCGTGCATAGGAAGCCTCAATGCTAGTGATGAGCAGAGGAAGTTGCTCATAGTTCCATATCAACATTCGAATATGTACTTTGTCTAGCTATGCCTGCGGCTTCATTATCTTATGCAATTAAAGCAGGGCTCCCTTGTACCTCATTGTCCATTCTTGTACATGTGTAATAACAGCATGGATGTCTTTGAGAGTTTGGACCTAAGTTGCAGGAAATGTTGGAGAAGGGTCCGTTTCCAGCTGGAAACGAAACGGAAATGAGGAAACTCGTACTGTATGGCCTGAAAACGTGTTTCCAGCTGTAATGGCCCATTTCTCAAGGAGGAAATGTGTCCAGTACGGCCGGAAACAAGTTTACAGGCCGTACGACAGAGTTTCCTCTTCTAACTTGACTTTTTGTTGTATTTTTTTTAATTTTTTCGCTTCTAATTTTTTTATTGGTCGACTAAAATATCTTCTGCATGCTTCTAGATTCCTCTCAAGTTATAAAAAAGAGGATTTTTTTGAGTGGCGCAGCCTAATTTTCAAGCCTATGGCCCTAGTGTTGATATGCAGTTCATGGTAATGTTAAATTATTAAAGTAAAGTGACATTCTCCTTTATTTTTCATTTTCATCTTTTTACTTAAATTTTTAACATTACCATGAAATGACTCAGGATGTTTGAGAGCGATTTCGCCCTCATTGGATTTCATATGGAGAAAGTAGAATTTTAGATCTCACTCAAAATCCAGCAGACTTATTTTTTTTCAGGATTTCAAGATTGGGGGGATTGTAATGTTGCCATTGGATTTTGTCAAGTACTAGGGTATGGAACTTGTATTTAATCAAGAGAACCAATCCCTCTATCCAGGGGAGACTCACAATAATCAAGAGCACGTAGGGTACTATGGTATGGAACTTCTATTTAATTAAGATCACTAAGGTCGTTCGACTATGTAGGAGGAGACTCCCAATCAAGCACAAGACAAGAAATTAGAAATGTCTCGTGACTAATTTTGGATATTGCTATTTTCATTATGTGATCATTCATGAGTAAATGTGATGTAAATTAGAGACTTATAGTTTATGCATTGACAATTGACAAATTAATCATAATGTAATAAATTAGAATGTATCATATATGTTTTATGATTGCACATATTTCTAAATATCCTATATAATAATAATAGATATATTATATATATATATATAAATATATATATATATATAAATATATATATATATATATATATATATATTATATAATTTATATATTTGTTTCCCCGTTTCCAAAATTTTGGGGGGGGTCACGTTTCGTACCGGCCCGTTTCGGAAAATCGTACCCATTTCCCCATTTTGTGCAACTTAGGTTTGGACAATCTTCATGCATTGTTGCTGAAAACATATAGATGGATAACCACCTTGTGCACGGTGACAAATCTATCATACAATTTCCACATGGTGGTCTCAAGATTCGATACTTCAACAAGTATTTCTTTTCTCATTTCTGCCATAGTGGATCCTGTGGACTATTTTATCCTCTGCCTGGCCTCCTACAATTCCTTTGCCATTTGATCATTCTCTACTAACAAGAACTTGACAGTTGAACTCATGGCTTATGTATAAGCCTTAGAAGCATCAACCATGTGCAGGTGACGCGTGATCATCCAGGGGCTGCTTTCTTCATGCCTATACAATCCTTTGTTGTGGCTCATCAAATGATAGATTGTACACATTCATGTCTAGATCATCATTAAGAGGGACAACCTCTCCTTACTCACTCGAGACTGGTTCTGATTCTAGAGGTGGTAGTGTTGGCCGGATAAATCGTTCTTGGGGACAAGACCGATCTCCCTAGTATCTAATGATAGCTAGCAACAAAGAGCACAAGAAAACCTATTTTTCTCTAAACATGTTTCAACTCATTAATGAATACTAAGAAGTGTAAAAGACCCTACCTCAGTCCAACGCTTGTTTGAGGCAGTTTTATCCCAACAGCTTCAAGCAGTTCTCATTTAATAACCTGCATACACAAACAAGCACACATCAAAGCATGCCTGCATATAACAAAACATGTTCATTATGAAGATCAAGGAGCTCATAAAACAAACCATTAGAGACAGTTCATTGAGAAAAACAAACTTGATTGTATTAACTTTATGAATAAAAGATCTTTACAACCTTTGCCTTGATGTTGCACAAGTCCTTTCTAGGGTCCAGTAGGGATCTCCTCTACTTTGACAAGCCTCACTCACTTCCCAAATGACATGAAAGGTATGTGATCTCTCCTCTCACAAGCTCAAAAGGAAGCCTAGTTTTCAGCAGCATTTACCCTCAAGAATATTCAGCTTTCAACCTCCCCTACAACCAACCCAATGCATGAATTTATAGTGCAAATGGAGGAAGTTGCAGGTCCACCATTGAAGGGATAAGTTCTTCCTTCAATGGGATAAGCACCTCATATCATGGAGTTAGCTCCCTTAGTTATGGAAGGGATGAACCAAGGTGGAGCGGACTTGCCAGCGTAATATTCCTTCTAGAAGTGTTTAGAAGTGACCCAAGATGACTTTTTAAAAATGAACTCACACCTTTTTAACTTTTACAGGGGTTCACACCCATTACTCAATATACAGAATGGTCAGGTTCGCAGGAAACATGACCATTAGGTGCGGCACCGCAGGCAATGCTAGGAGAAAGTGTGAAACCAGGATTTGAGATAATTTTAAGGTTTTTCTCCCATTTTCAAGGCTTGACATGAAGAGTTGAGGTTTAAGACTTGCAAAGGAGGTATGTATGAGTATTGATGGACTCACACAAACTGTAGAAAGTCATGGTGACAATTTTTTGTGTAACAGATTTAGCCCCCTAAAGTGCTGAAGTCTATAGTAATGAGGATGGTTTCTGATCATCTAACGAAGAGTGGAGAATTTTATCATTTTCAAGATTTCTGTGGATACCCGTCGAACCTGTAAAAACATTCAATGAATATATATTATATATATAATATATATATATACTATATTATTCATATATAGAATATACTAGTTATATATATATTATATATATACGTTATATATATATATATAATAGATAATAGATATGAATCCATATCATCGTTGAGGTAGGCATTCCCATACTCAGATCAAAACTGACTAAGAACTATCTAAAAACTGCTCTGATACAAGAATGATTTTGTATTACATCACAAGTAGGAACATATGGACACAGTATGGACGTAGCCATCTGTTTGTGAATAGTCCACTATATAATGATAAAAAAATTCCTCGCAGCCTGGATGGTGGAAACTAGATCCAGGGTCTTCATTTCTACTTTCCGAACTAGTACGATTCTACCCATGTGAATGAATGTGTCGGAGTCGAGCATGGGAGAAACCACTTGATTACCAGTCAATGATGTAAATTGTTAACAAGTGTGAGAGGAACCACCAGTAATGTCAATGGCCCTCAAAGTACCCAATACAATCCATGAGATGTGAATGAATGAGTCAATGTCGAACATGTCACGGAATCCTTTGATCGAAGGTCAATGATGCAACCTGTCATCAAAGACGAGAAACTTGCCATTGAGGCATGCAAATTCCAAGGTACTGACAATTTCTAGATCATCTTTCGAGATAATGAGTTGGAGTTGATAGAAAGTGATCCGTCATAAGCAAGCCCATAACACGAAATCATAGATCAAGTCTGAAGAAATATATTTAGCAAGAACTAACTCAGGGGTGGTCAATGATGGATGACAAATATTTTGCAGGTGAATGGTTTATTTGCACAGACCTCTTGAACATGTAACGACACAGCAGATGGCTTGGTGACAGTTGACCCAAAGTTAATACCCAGAAACCGGCTGAAGACTTTCAAAGTGGTTTGATTAACTGTTAGGTAAAGGATTTCCCAACCCAGGTGGATAAAAGTGTCGTGTTCAAGAGTGATGAAAAGCTTTTCAAACACAGAGTACAACAAACAGGTTCATTTTTCTCCTTTTCCCCCACCATTTCTGGCAAGTACCTCCTTATTTTTTACAAGCTTGAGGAGGATAACATTTGCTTGGTTATAAGCTCATCCTTTGGATGAGTCCAACTTAGTTTAGATTCGAACCCTAAGAAGGAGTTGTCTGTTCCTGTTTGTAATTGAACAGGTCCTTTACTGTGAAATTTTAACGAGTCCAGTATAGGAGAAACTCGGTGTTTTTCAATTTTAGGGAGTCAAAAGAAAAACTTAAGAAAACTCCATGGTTGTCCGTTTTCATAAATTTGTGTCTCCTACGCCCGAAAAAGTATAAAATAATACTTGAGAGGACTGCTTGATCATTACAACCAAGGAGTATTTTTCATGATTAGTGCCTTCAATCTGAAAAAGTAACAAAGTGATCGAAAACACGTCGTTTTATTACCAATATCGAACTTGAAACAACAAAAGTCCGGCAATCTTTTCATGTTTGTACGGTCGGAAAAGAGCTGTAAAGGACCGTCTTTGTAATTTTGTTTTAACGAGTCTACAAAGAAACACTCAGAAATATTTTCATTTTTTACGAAGTCCAAAAAGAGCTTAAAGAGGACTCCTATGTGTTTTTTGTTGAAAATGATCAATTTCACCTGAATACCCAATATTCTGCACAAAAACTGCAAACATTACTCATATCTGTTTAAAAATAAAAAAAATGCACCAAAATGACCTTTTCAAAGTAAAAAATAAATAAATTTTAATTTATTTATTCAAAAAATCTTATAAAAAGGGCTTTTACAAGTTCATTTTTACCGTTTACCTTTGGAGTAAAAAGTAAGAGCTTTTGGTAAAATAATTCCCGTGGAGATTGCACAAAATCCTACTGCTAGAATCGAGAACCGTCTTCTCCAGGTAATCCACAATGTCCCTAACTTGCATTTCATCCGTTTGAAATTTCGTTTTAGGGTTTAGATTTCGATTTTCGAGGAAATTTAGGGCAAAAAATCGCCCGTGGTGGTTGCGCAGGGGTGCCATGTGGCCCCTGCGCACCCCGACTTTTCTGCGCACATAGAAAAGTCGGGGCGCCGCACCTCGCCTTAAGGAGAAGTGCGCACCTACGCACTGTCTCTAAAGGGATGGGTGCGAACCCCGCGGAATGCAGATTTTGAACCCTAGTTTTTCCATTTTTCACCCATAGAATTTTGGAATGAAAATTCTAATCCACCTATTTTGCAATGTAGGTACACAATATGCTTGTTTGGCAGGAAAGAGAGCATGAGGACGTGGATCAGGCTGCACTACTCCATCCGACTTCTTTACAAGAATTGAGAGCATGCAGGCTTTTCAAATTTTGGACCATACCTGGCATGAGGGCACAAGTAGAATTTTTACAATGGCTGGTGAACAGGTGGAGCATTCAGGACTAGTGCTTCATTATTGGCGACAACTGGCTCGAAATCGAGTCAGATGATATATATTTTTTGACTGGCTTTCCCAAGAGAGGCGAGCAATTATCTCTGTTCGGATCTAGGCCAGGTGGCCAATCTGTCGCTAGTCTCCGACTAGAGTTCTGTAATAACCAGGATCCAGACAAACGGATAGATGTGAAAACCGTCTCTCGCCCTGAACTGAAGGTCATTGCTTTTACTGTTACCAGACTCTGCGGCAGCGCAGCATTGCATCTAGCTACAGGCTCCCAGATGCACATGGCAGTGGACTGCTTCCGAGGCACCATTTTCAACTGGTGCGATGCTGTATTGGCCAATGTGAAGGGCCAATTGACTAGGGTGAAGAATGGACAGCTAAAGAACTTTGGTTATGGTTATTTAGTTGTCAGCTTTGCCCTAGAGAGGGTACCGATGCTGGTTCCACAGAAATTCACAGTTGAGGCTGGACTTCCCCGAGATCCTCGGGTTATGCGATGGGTTGCAGTTATGGCCCGCCATCCAGATGAGGGCACTGAGATTGTTCGATTCACCCCAGAGTATTTCCGTTGGTTAGAGAACCAACTTTTTATTATTCAGGATTTTCCATACGCTGGGATGGATTATCGCGGCGATCCCGACATGACTCTTCCACCAGGAGAGCAATGGGATGATAGAGGTAAAAATTGTTTTTCAACATTTTAATTTTATATGTAAGTTTTTGAATTTTTAACAATCGTCCCAAAACTAATAGTAAAAGTTTAAAATGTAGATGTGGGTCCACGGCGACCAGCCGCTCTCCAGCCTTATGATCGGAGACAAATAGCTGCCGCAGCACCGGCCCCACAGGACCAAACAACAGAGACCTTGGCTAAGTTGGAGAGTCATCTAGAGCGCTTGACCGCAGATATTCCAGAGACCAGCATAGATGACATTCCACTTCGGCTTCAGCGCTAGGTGATTGGGGTCCCAGGACCTTTTAGGAGGTTCCTTTGTAGGGTGGCCCGAGCAATGGTGTCTTATCGGGATCATCACCAGTGATAGGATGATTGCTTTGTAGAACCATTTTTTATATGACTTTTGATACTATCATTTTTTACGATCATAAGGTGTTTTTCAACCTATGATCAAGGACGATGTATATTTTGACACACTTGTATGCTATGCTATGCTATTACTATGGTTATCTTGCAAAACATGTTTATGAGATGTATTTAAATTTATTGTTTTGATTCAATGCAAATGTCTATTCAACATTCGAGAAGCAATTGCATCTGCTAATGTATTTAAATATATTGGAATGTGCTGATATTCTATGTAATCAAATTCTTGTTCCAAGAGACAGACTCTCAAAAATAATCATAATAATACTGGATTTCTAATGGCATAAACTCGATTAAGCTGTAATACAAGGAGTTCTGAATCTAAATTAACAATCAAACTTTGAATTCCAAATGAGATGGATTCAGATAATAATTCAATCACTGCATTGTATTCTATAATGTTGTTTGTTGTTTGACCGAGGCTTACCCCGTGCATAGATACTAACTCGTCAGAGGGTGAATAGATAACCCAAGCTGCGGAAGAGATGTTATGTGTACTATGACAAGTGCCATCAGCAAAACCGATGTATGTTTGGAGAGGCATCGACATCTGCAATATCAAGAGTAAAATCAAGATAAGCAGGACTAATAATGAAAAACACTCTCTAAAGTAAAGCATGCATATTTAATCTACGAACACACCAACGTAGAAAAAACTAATCTAATGAAATATCCACACTATCGTTTAAGCATATTAATATCGCTTTAGATAAGGCCCATTCCTAGGTTTACCTAAAGAGACACCGTAAAAATCTTCTAGCTCATAGGCCCCTTTTGCCAGTTTCCGCTTGACAATATACGGACCATGCCACATGGGTAAAAATTTGCCAGCCCCTAGCTTATCGTTTGCTTGATCGTAAAGTAAAACTAGGTCGCCTTCCGAAAAATTGCGAGGTGTAATATTTCGATCATACTGAGATTTGATCCGTTTGGCATGAGTTTCGACAGCTAATGCAGCATTGCGTCAGTTCTCATCTAATTTAGCTAAGTATAATAAACGTTTTTCCTCTTCGGAAGTGGCTGGTAATAATTGCACGGCAATTTGTAATGACGGGATTTCATATTCAATGGGCAATACTGCCTCTAAACCGTAAACCAGTTGAAATGGAGTAAAACCTGTTAGTGTTTTGACTGAGGTTCGGTACGCCCAAAGCGCTGAAAATAACATGTTGTGCCAATTCGACTGATGAATCCCAATGATTCGTCGAATCATGGTGACTAGAACTTTGTTTACTGCTTCAACCAGACCATTTGCCTGTGGGTAATATGGAGTGGAACTATCGTGACGCAGGCCAAGCTGATCTGTAAGTTCGGTCATCATGATGTTTCGAAAATGACTCCCATGGTCAGTGATAATTGCTTGGGGGACACCAAACCTAGCAATTATATGATTGAAAAACGAAAATCGCAGCATTTTTGCCGTCTGCCGAAAATGTAGGCATCGCCTCGGCCCACTTGGTAAAATAATCTACCGCAAGGATGATATATGCATGCCCCCCAGCCAAGTGAGGGTTACATGTAATAAAATCGATACCCCATTTTGCAAATGGACCAACGGCAATGATAGGGTGGAGAGGAGCAGGAGGAGCACACATCTTATGATCAAAACTTTGGCAGTTGTGGCATTTCTGGACGGCAGTGATACGATCTTTGAACAAGGACGGCCAGAAATAGCCAGTGCGCAAAATATTTTGGGATGTGGCATACCCAGACATATGACCGCCACACGCTCCAGAGTGGCAGTCATTAAGAACCTTCTCAACCTCATCATGAGTAAGGCAATGACGGAAGACGGAATCCACCCCAGGACGATAAAGTGTATCTCCAATAATAGTGAAAGGTTGGGATTGGAATCGTATTTTCCTGCGTTGAGACCATGAAGTATCAGGCCGAAAAGATTGGGTTTGGAGATAGACCCAATGATATCTCCGTACCATGGATCAACGATGCTGATAAGGAACAAGGATTCATCCGCAATGGATTCTTCCGCCACATGTTCGGTATCGGCACGAGGGAAGTCACACATTAATTCTGCAGAAACCAAAGACTTCTTTGACTTGGCCTTCTCAAATTCCAAGTCAAATCCTGCAGGATAACAATCCATTTGGAATACTTTCCCCCCAGCAATTGTTTAGTCAAAATGTATTGCATAGGGTTACAGTCAGAAATGATAGTGGTTTTGCGTAACAAAATGTAGTGACGAAAGCGCTGAACAGCTTGGACTGCAGCTAAGGCTAGTTTCTCCATGTGAATATTTTAACTCAGTTGGAGTTAGAGTCCAACTAAGATAATATATCACATGTTCACTTTCCAATTCATCCTGTTGAACTAAAACCATCCCAATAGTGGAATGGGAAGCAGCGAGGTACAAGAAGTACTCCCGGTTGTAGTTGGGAGGATGCAATAATGGCGCATGGGTCAACGCATGTTTTAGAGCATCAAAAGATTTGTCAGCTATCTCATCCCAAAAGAATGGAGTGTTTTGTTTCAACAACCGGATGAAACCTTTTGTAATCTCGGCGTAGTTAGGAATGAAACGACGTAAAAATTTTGCTTTCCCTTGCAAACTTTGGAGTAGGCGAAGAGTCGAAGGAGGTGGTAACTTGACAATGGCTTCGACCTTTGAAGGATCGACGCAAATACCAGCTTTCAATACAACAAATCCCAGTAATCGACCCGTTTCGATACAGAAAACACACTTGTGCGGATTCAGCCTAATCCGATAATGCCTAAATCTCATGGAAATGGCTCGTAAGTGAGTGAGATGATCGTCTCTTCGTAATGAATGAGCTGGTAAATCATTGAGATAGGGTTGCACAATGTGCTTGATGTCATGAAATGCATAAGACATGGCCCTTTGAAAGGTTGCCCTGGCGTTCTTCAATCCAAAAGGTAACTTGCAATAAGCAAATGTCCCCCATGGACAAATGAATATCATTTTTGGTTGATCTGCAGGTAGAATGTTAATTTGATTATAACCGGAAAAGCCATACATAAAGGAGAAAATTTCACTGCCGGCACAATCATCGATAATTTGATCAATATAGGGCGTGGGATAATTGTCCTTGGGACAAGCACAATTAATATCCCTATAGTCGATGCATATTCTTATTGTCCCTTTCTTTTTATTAACTGGAACAATATTCGATACCCAATCTGTTAAAGGAATTGGATAAATGAAACCTACTTTAAGTAATTTCTCAACTT
>APFE030362589.1:25888-40329 GCA_000404065.3 Pinus taeda | reverse complement strand
TCCTAAACGTGCTTCAGACGCAAGACCTTTGATAATCTGGAATAAAGAGGGAAAGACAAACGAGAACCATGCAAAGATGCTAATCTAACTGAGTTTGAGAAAAAACTAGACAAGCATTTGCCTAAGAACTAATTAGATACCGAAAGGAAGATCATCTGGTAGGAAATCTAAGAGACGCGCAGTCAAAGATACAGAGAAAAATGAAATCTGAATTGAAACACTAGGCTATGCCACGAGAACAGAGGAATGAAAGGGAGATTGCAATGGGAAGGTTTAGGGATCGCCACGTCTCATGCGAAGGAGAAAGAAAGCTTCATGGAAATCAATGTTCCATGCATGGCCTAGGCACAGACTCCCATACATGTGTCCCATAATCATTAAAAATCGACAGGTGTCTCGAACTAGGATTAGCCAATCTGGAATTCATGGTCGTTTCAACGCACAGTGTTCTGGTGGCTCTCCATAAATTTCAGAACATTGTTGTGATCAGGGTTTAAAATTGACCATAAATTTCAGAACATTGTTGTGATCAGGGTTTAAAATTGACGCTCGTATGCCAGTTTTTTCTATTTTTGCCTGTAAAATACAGTTAATTCTAAAATAAAAAAATAATTTTACAAAAGTCAAAATGATAGGCATATAAAAAAATTGGAAGTTTCAAATTTTATACTTATATATTTATTTGTTTACCACGAGCAGTTTCCTAGCTTATTTCCACCTACCCATCTGCCTTGTTTATTTATTTATTTACACCAACCTGCACTGTAAATGCTTTCCTGGCTTGTTTCCACCAATCCATCCGCCTTGTTTGACTAGCCTGGGATGCTCTGAATCGCTTAGAAGAAGATATATTTATTTTATTTTATTTATTTACACCAACCTGCACTGTAAATGCTTTCCTGGCTTGTTTCCACCAATCCATCCGCCTTGTTTGGCTAGAATGCGATGCTCTGAATCGCTTAGAAGAAGATATAAGAAGATATATTAATTTCATTTGCAATAACACGAATATATTTATACATATTTTTATTTTTCACGTGAAAAAAGTAGAGTACAATGCATGTCAGATAAAATAATTCTTATGAACTTCACACAAATACATGAGATGAAAGAGATTCAAAATACTTGGGTCAGTACTTTCCGTATAAGTATTTAAGTAATTACATGTCTTTTAAAGTATTAGTGTGCGATCCATTTTTGCATTGAAATAAACATGATAATAGATTGAATAAACATCAACTCGGGTATTGTATTGAAATTTGAAAATAATTAATTCACCAAAAGGATTAATAATGAATGAAGTTTTGAGTTCATTCTTTAAAGCCTAAGTGGAAGCGAATTTATTATGCAAACGATGAGAGCCATGACAATCAAATGCGGTTAACATTCTGCTCTGACTCTGATAAGAGCTTGGTCGAATCTTGTTCGCATAGATCCCATCAACCGGATTTACTTTACAACACATTGTCACGTGGGTGAATTTGTTGATCAATTGAATGGAGGGTGAGGAAGATCCAATCAACAATGAAGGATGGCATCTGACGTCCAAATTTCTGCGACTATTCATCTTTCTTGACAACGTAGAATGCGAGGGAGCAACAGTTTCATTCATTGGTTCAATGGTTAAACCTAAACCAAGAGAAGGGTTACTGAAGACCGCCAAAAGGGCAATAAATTGAACAATTAAGACTGACATTTTTCAAATAAAAATATATTTCATAATTTCTTAGTGTGGAGATATGAACTAATTATGTTAGGTTACAAATTAATTAGCTTATATATATATATATATATATATATATATATATTTTTTAATAAATATATGATAAAATTAATTTTATTATTATTTTTATTAATTATAAATTTAAAATATTTTGTGTATTTTGTTACAATTCTTTTCTCTGTTTTTGGTAGTAATATTAGTGAAAAAGATTTCGACTAATATAATCTCTTTTGTTTTAATAATGAAATTTATTTTTTCTATTGAAAAATAACCCTAAAAACAAAATTTTGGAAATCCTATGTTATTTTTTTACCCTAAACTCTTCAAAATTCAATTGGATTCAATTAAATATTTGCACAGTACACCATTTTTTTGTTTTTCATATAAAAGCAATTATGAATATAATTCGCAAAAGTAATAAAAACTTGAAAAATAAATATTAAAAGTTGATGGAAGAGCAATTTGAAAATAAAACCATCATAAAAAAAAATTTCAATGATGAGTAAAGATACCCGTCAAATTTAACCCCTAGTTGGGATGTTTTATAAATAATAACAAATATCCCAACATTGTTGTAATGTTTTTATATAAAAAACTAAGATTAATTAAATTTACATAAAAATAAAAACAGATCCTGGGCTCCTGACAATGAATTTGAATACCAAAAATACTAAATTAATTTGAATACAAACATGAATGCACATTAGTAAATCGCACAATGTGCAATTATTGAAGTTGCAAAGGCTCTGGGGTAAACACATGTACTACCAGACTTAAGCGCCAGCGCAGCATTTGCAGCAAGCACTGCAACCGCATGATGTCGGTTTAAGAGAGCAAGTGTAAGGAGTGGAACAAGCTACTCCATAACAACATGCAGTCTTTTCACACGACGTATTCCCCTTCGAGCAACACGTACAACTCATGCATAGTGAAAAGGAGTCCACCCTGCTTCCACCATTGTCTTTAAACTGCATCTCGTATCTACTGTCATCTACAGGAAACAAACCGCCGGGTTCATCCCCTACCAGCTTTTGGATTCCATCATTCTGAATTTCCTACACCCACAATTCCATAGAATCTGAATATTTATTTTGAACATGTAAAAATGCTGAATTCTGGAGAATCTTGGTAAAGAATTTCCTAATAATTTTTTAATCATATTTTTGATAGTGGAAATAGATTCAGTATAAATTTTTTGGAGTACTTAAAATTTTGAAAATTTTGACCACTGTAACTTGGATTTAAAAAATCCTTACCAGATTTTATCAAAATATTGCTAAAATTTCTATTGAAACCACTGTTTCCATTGAAACCACTGCATATCTGTCCATTAATTCTATATTAAACCATTTAAATCTTTGTTAAATAGTAAGTCATTAAATATTCCAAGTAAGAAGTCAAACAATACCATAGAAGGAGAGGAGAGAAGAGAAGTCGAAGTCAAACCATATGTATGAAAAAATTGTATGAACTATGTATGTAAAAATGTATGAAAGATAAAATAGAAGTCAATTATTTGATTCAGAATCTTGTGTTTTATTTCTGAAATATTCCAAAACTTATAATCCAATGAATTCAGCTATCTCAATGTAATTCTAATAACCTTTTACAAACAGGTAAAATAAGTTTGAAAAAGCTTAAGAAATGTGAAAATTCAGAAGCTACTATATGTATTTCTAATAAGCTTTTACAAATAGGTAATGAGAAATGCGAAAATCCAAAAGCTACCATCCAATTAAATTTAACTATTTCAATGTATTTCTAATAAGCTTTTACAAGCCGGCAAAGTAATTTGAAAAAGCAAGAGAAGTGTGAAAAGAGAAAAAAGACTTATCAGTGGGATAGAAAGCAGAGTTGTCCCAACTAAGTGAGAACAAGTCATCAGCATAATTTAACATTGTTTTGGTTTTTCCTGATAATATTTTTTAATTAACTTTTTTTATTGGTGAGTTGTGTAGTTGTAAAATTCAAATGTTATAATAATTTGGAATATTAGTTTTATTTATGCATTTAAAAATTACATTTTTATTAATAATTAATAAATTTTAAAATTTTAAAATAATTAAACTATATTATTTATCGTTATTTTCACACCTATATTGACTATTTTTATCTAATTAATATACAAGTATTTTTAATTACTTATGTAAGAATTGTAATTAAAAGAAAAGAATGTTGGGCTAACACAAATAGAATAAATATAAAGTACCTAAATTTTTGTAAGTTTCTGGAATTTGAATTTAATTTGGACCTTTATAATATAAAAAAATTTTATATGAAAAATAATTTTTTTTACTATATACAGATTTTCATACTTAATTTTCTATTTAAGAAATAGCTATACACTGCATATTTGTGGTGTTTATGTTGAAAATGGAACAAAAAATAGTTATATATTTAGTCTCATTCTGCTTATTTTGGAAAATAAATAGTTCACTTTAGGCCCCTTTTCGTTACTGTTTTTTTTTTAAAACGATGGTATTCTCTGAAAGAGATAATTTAACAAGATTTGAACTGTAATTCAGCAAAATATATTATTCACACCTCTTCTCTGGAAAAACTCTTGCAATTTCCGAAACACGCTTACTTAAAATCCCTTCCCATATTAAAATTAATATGTATTTTTTCAATTTTTTTAATAATTTTTTTTTTAAAATTTTTTTTCTTTTATTAACTATTTAAAAATTTGAAAAGATAAGAATGAAATAACTCTTGTTCAATTCTCATTTTGAAATATTTTTAGAAAATCCACAACAATTTTTTTTGAAATATTTTACAGAGTTCTCCTTATTTTCCGATTCCGTGTTAGTTTTTAAGAAGGTGGATTCAAACTTTTATATGGTGAAGGGGATTTGAAAAATATTTTGATAAAAAATTGTGAATTTTGATTGAAATTTGGGCATAATATCTATATATATATATAAATATATATATATATTTTTTTTTTTCTCACAAAATATTTTTCTCATATATAACTGGATTCAGTCTCTTACAAATTTTTGAACACACTGATTGTGGAGATTATATAGCTAAAATTTACCATTCTAAAAGAATTATATATATGTAATAAAAAGAAAAATCAACTAATTAAACTATGATATTTTTACATCAATAAACCTTTTAGTTATAGTTATTAGGTTAAAACTGTGAAATTTGTAAACTTTAAGTTTAAGTTATTATGTTAAAACTGTGGAAGATATGTCCACATGGGGTAGCTCAAGCGGCAAGGGCCGTGGAAATGAAGTCTCACCAAAATTTTGGGCTACCCCTCCCCGGTAGAGGGGTACATAATGGACATGTAAATCGGAGAGTCTCACCCTAGGTTAAAAAAAAAAAACTATGGAAGATATAATGTTAATTATTGTATAAAAATTCTTAAATCTGTCTGAACAGTAACACTTATTTGAAATTTTGATATCAGAATTCCCTCTCCTGTTCTAGATTGTCTGGAAATCCAAATTAACCCCAGCTTATTTAAAGAATTTGGTTCAAGAAAAAAATTCAAATATTTTGATGAGCACTGATATATATTAATTGATTTATTAGAATGTCATAAATATGATAAAGCATCTCATAAAATTGTTAAATGTACTCTACATCACAGTGGAAAAAAAGTTATTAAATTTCAGAAAAAACCTCTAAAAATTGCAATATTCCTATTGAATAAACCAATAAATGCAACTCGCCTGTTTCACTTTCGTTATTTCAGCAGAACCAGACTCCGCATCTGAAATTCGAATTTGCGAACGAAAATTAAAGCACGTGAAAATCTGTTTTAATGATATACTAAGAAAACTTAGAATATTGCCTTACTGAAAAACATATAATATTTTTTCATTTTACAATGAATCGTGAAAAGCTCTTATGAATCCTATTGGAATCGGATGTCTATATAAGTAGTTCCAATTAAATAAATATTTAACATCAACTAAAAAAACAGTATAGCTTCAATAATTTTATCTCAGCCGGATCTTTTAAAGTTTTCCCAGAGGTACCTGGAAATAGGGAGGAGACCAAAAGAACAACCAGTAAAATGAAGAATCGTCTTTGATCCATCTCCACCCGCTTCAAACCTAAATCTCTGGTCTATGGATTTAGAATATACTGAACTGTGAATCCTTTCTTGATTCTTTAACTGCACAGTGTGCCGGCCAGTGGTGCAGATTGAGTATGGAGTTGGAATGTGAATTGCCTGAACGCAAAGATTAGATCTTATATGAAATTGTAATCGTTATTGTACAGTGGATCGCCGCTCAAGCCGTGATAAGGTTGCCGTGCCGCGAATCTACTGGAAGAAAGGTTCATCGCGACTTGCGAATTTATTGTTCGGTCTCCAAGTTCCAGCCAGCAGAACATGATATTTTCTGAATTAAAGAAGTTTTATTTATTTATTTTTTAATATGACCGTTCAAAAAATCGGAAATTTGCTCTTTTGATTCTCATGCATTTCCAATGAAAATTGCGTTTTGCTTTTGCCTTGTTTAGCATGAGTTGTAAGTCAGTTATGATTTACTTGTTTAGCATAAGTATCTCTTTGTCTTAACAAGTGTAAAAAGGAAATAAGCATTGCTAAAATAAGAACAATGTCTCATGAGCTTCATAGTGAAACTAGAGATACACTAAGATGATCGAATATTATATCAGGGAATGGTCAATCTACAAAACACCATGGGATGAAAGTGACACTAAAAAGGTTGAAATTGAAAAATACTTTCTACCAAACTCAATAAACCTTATTCCATCTCAATGAACAACAATCATCATCATCAATAAAAATAATTATGCTATACATAATTATTTGGTAACCCTTAAAACAGACTTAAATAATATTTAGAAAACACTAATATCCCTTTATCTTTAATAAAATTAATTTTTAATAAAATTCCATTTTAATTTTTAAATACTAATTCAAAATTGCATTTTTTTTTTCTTTTTACCTAAAAGATAACTTCATACTAATTATAATTAAATTTATTTTATTAATTTCATAATTAATTTATAAATAAAGTCTCATTTCCAAACAAAGAGGGGCGGAGGTGGAGGAAAATATTGAGAAAACATAACCTTTTTCTTCAAGTAATTTTTTTCTTTTTTCTATTTTACATTTTTAAGAAAAAACATCAAAATATGGAAAGGTTCATCTTGGTTTTTAGCTTAGGAAACCAAAGCATAGTCATAGTTGGAGTTTTCTAATGTTTATATAAAAGAATTACTTAAGTTCAACAACATTGCTAAAAAACTAGATTGGAGTGCCAAGTCACCAGGGGCGTTATCTAACTAGACAATTAGAAACATATGAAGACAATTCAAAAGATTGAACTGCACATAAACCATCATTTAGACATATTAAAATTGGAAGCTTCCACTAGAATGGGCTCCTTGTTGCTACCCAGAGAGCAACTAGGGTCAAGGGGAATGCCCAAATGTTCCTCCACATGTCCAAGCCTCAGATCCAAGGTGTTCACTATGAGTTGAAACTCATCCAACATTAAGAGAATTTCTTCTTTCGCTTCATTCTGATTTAGTAGTACTCTACCAAGGAAGAGCTTTAAGTGCTAGTCGATGTCCAAAATATACATATGCTAGCTGTGGTCTCCTCAAGTGTGGCACGTATAAGGCACCTAATTGGAAATCTTGACTAGCACCTCTGTATCAGTGAAACAACATTGCTCCCTTGCAATCTCTCATTCCACCTGCTTGATTTTCGCTTGAATTTGTTGAAAAGTGTGTTTACAATATTTTTTACCAGAGCTCTCTACCCTCTATTAGGAGCAAGAGCCACCTTGCTCTCCAAAATGTGTCGTGCCTCTCCTAGCACATGTTTATTGACATAGCATATTGAATAAGAGCCAACTGATAAGCCATAGAGCAGAGTTGAGGTTGAGCTCACCTAATGTAAAAGCTAAGGGACAGACAAAATAAAACAAGGAACAAAAAGGAGGATTATAGCAAGGGTCCTAGGATGAGACATGTTTGGAAGGGGTATATGAAATGATGACGATTGAGAGAACAGACTAGGGGGGTGTTGGGTGAGGAAAAAACTAAGGGCTGAAAGGCCTTAATAGTACCCAATGACAAGAGTTGGTCAAAAAGAGGCCATATAAATATTAAAGGAATGAGCCAAGAAAATTATGGAGAAAAAAACGTTGAACTAAGAGATATAAATATAAATCCAAGGGAGTTACATGATGCAGAGCAGGTTGAATAGATCTAAACAAAGCCATAAGGAACCATAATTCACCTCCCAAATCACCTTGGAGCTGGAAATGGATCCATCGCATGTGCTAAGTATTATCACCATGTGGCATGAAATCTCTCCCTCGCCTAAAATAATATTGGATCATGGGGAAGCTAGCCACAACTAGGTCATTTGCTAGTTGAGGAAAACCATAGATTCACAACAGATATATGAAGATGCGCCACTTGAATTCACACATTGAAACTATACTGGAGTTGACATCACTCACCATCATAGAATTGTTAAATGCGTTACAAAACCATGCTAGGGGAATGAATGTGCCTTGATTATCTTGGAGGGACACTGCCACGTCTATGCCCTTAAATTCTTTGTAATGCCCTGTAATAATAAATCAATAAATAATAATAATGATAATAAAATGGAATAATATAAATAAATAAAGAAAAGATAATAATAGCAAATAAGCAATAAAAAGAAAAACAAAAAAATAATAGTAGTAAATAATAATAATAGCAATAATCCCCCGATCAGGGTGTGAGCCGGACAACACTCCCGTCAAGATAGTTTAAATGCAAAGGATATTAGATTACAAACCCACCACCCTCCACACGCTCAAGGCGACAAGTGCGGTGGCTCCTTGCATGCTACTTCTGTAGGAGGTGGCAACAACATTGTGTCTTGGGTCTGGCATTATGTCAAGCACTATGTGAGAATTGATGGTAGGTTCTTTGTCCAGGGTAAATAATCATGGAAGGGTGACGCTGAGAACAGAGGAACGACGCGGCTCCAGGAGAGGTGGTGGGATAATCTTCTTTGGGTGAGGGTAAACTGGCATGTGACATGCGTCTTCTCTCCCTCCTCCATTCATAAACTTGTTTGATTATGGGATTTGGGTCTACATGAGATCAACTTGCCTGAAATTGGGAGAAAGTGAGGTTTCAGGGAGTTGTCGATGTTTGTATCCTTGATGCGGTATGCCATGTTAACCGATATGGTATCTGTGTCTGTTGGGTTCAAAATTCTTCTTTCTCGGATGGGGTTATATGGTATTTGTGCCTCTATCATCGGCCCTTGGGACCTTCTTTGTCTGGTTTCATTTGATAATTCTGAGGTTTAGGGATGGGTCATCATCAACTCTGTCTCTTGGCTTAGTTTTACTGTAATTCTTGAGGATGGGTGGAAATTTGGCTCCCTACATGTCTTTCGACCCCGGAACCGTAAGTTTTTCTCTATCTGTCTTGCCAATTCCCGTGTCTTTTGCCTCTGTGGAAGTCTTTTCTAGGTTAGATATGAAGGTCTGTGATAGTCTAGGTATGGGGACTACACTTATGCTGTAAGCCCTGTCAGTCTCTTAAATTCTTCTTTTGCTTACTATGATAATTGGTTTTGACTTGTGGAAGTTGAGTCTCTGTGTGGGTTGGATGGCAAGGATGGGGTGCATGAGATAAGATTGGAGGAATTTCATTGAATTTTATTATGGAAATTACTGTTTCGTTCTCCTATGGCAGGTGTGCATGGTGGTAGGGTCACCTGGAAGCGAAAAACTTTTGGGCTCGGCCACCACCTGTACAAGCAATTCACCATACCCACCTTTTCATTGTGCACTATGAGCTCGTGGCAATGGCACGGGCTGCAAATGCTAGAGGATGCAGCAGGAGAACCCAGGTGATTGCGCAGGAGGAGCAAACTAGCTCCTTTGGGGGAAAAAAGTGGCCACAAACCGGTATCCAACATCATAAACAATGCGTCCACAACATAACATGAAGGGACTAGCGAGGAAATTAAACGGTTAATTGAGGAGTGGGAAGCTAATTTGAACCGCCAGGTAGGATCGATGGACATTGGGATGGAGGATTAGCGAGCGATGGTGCCAGATCTCGGGAATACCCAAGGGTGTGTTACCTAGTTTAAATAGACTTTATACATATACTGGACCATGAAAAGTATCCTGGGAAAGGCCTTGGAGTAGAACTCAGTGAGTATAGCAGCAACGGTGCAAGACTTCCAGAAACTTGAGTTTGAGCTGCAAAAGCAATATGGATGCCTTTGTTGAATCAAGGATCACCTTCCATGCCTTCTTCCACAGACAGTACTGCTCGGTTCCAATGTTCGCTTAGGATAGGTAATGTACAAAGGAATTACAAAACATGTAGTAAAAAATACATCTATAGTAGTAATTGGAAAAACACATAGGAAATTGAAAGCAAGATGTAATCATTCACATAACAAGCACCAATTTTGTAAAAGAAATTACATTTAACACTCCAAAGGTTCAGTTAAAAATATATAGTCTCTGTTTTCAAGCTTTTAAAGTCCTTTGGTAAAAATCACATGAGAGAAAAAATTTTGGCCAAGGTGTTTCAAACCAACAAGTGTGGTTCATTATCAGGACCAGATGAAGAGGTAGACCATGGCAAAATCTTAAATAGAGACCTATGTAGAGACATAATTTCAAGCAACTGATATATTTGAACAATATTGTTTAAATAATAATATTAATTTACTAATATATTAGTAACAAATATTTTAAGTAACGACTATATGACGGTAGTTTTGAAAAAATTAAATAATGATATTATTTCATTATTAATTAAAAATATTAATAGGTACGACATATTAAATGGCTAGTTTTTGACAAATAATATTTAAATAATGATATGTTTATTAATTTATTCAAATATTATTATGTAATGTCCTAATATTAAACGGCTAGTTTTTGAAAATATTTAAATAATGATATATTTCATTATTTATTAAAAATTAATAGTAATGACTATATTAACAGTAGTTTTACAAATTAATTTAAATTAATTTATCAAAAATAATATGTACGGCTATATTAAAAAACTAGTTTTTGAAAATAATATTAAATTATTTATTAAAAACAAATATTACTATTTTGAAAAAGAATGTTTAAACTGTGATATTAGTTATAATTTATTAAAAACTATTAATAAGGTAATGTTTATTAAAAACTAGTTAAAATAAATAATAAATAATCAAGTCAACTTAAAGGAGGGAATCAAAAATTAAAAAAAATGAGTAAAGGTCTATCGAGACAATATTATTTGATAAATAAATAACGAAGGATAAAAAAAATAAATTAAAAATATTAATGGAAAAATTAAAAAAAAAACAAAAATATACACAATCAAAATAAATATATATATACAATAATAAATAAAATAATAAACAAAACAATATTATATATATATCCAAAGAAAAAAATCAATAAATAAAATGGGGTCAACAATATAATATGGGGCTCAGGCCCATTAAACAAATAACAAAAATATTAAAAGGAGTTAAGAACAAATAGGATGATAAAATACATAAAAACACGAAGGATCAAGAAAATAAACTCTAATGAAAAATAAATCAACAACAAATGTTGTAAAAAGTATGTCAAACTTACATAGATTAAAAAAAGAAAAAACTAAGAGGACAAGAGAGGGACCCAACTTCTACTAATATTCCAACCATCATCTCTATTCAAATTATTGAGTCTTTTTTCATTTTCTAGGGCCTCCCTTAATTTTCAGTGATGAAAATGACTAACCTTAGCAACAACTTGGGCCTCCTCAATGCAGATGTGATGCTTAGATTTATTTGCATGCTCTGCCAAAGCAAAGGAGCGGGTCCTTCCATGCTTGACGTCAGCAGCATGCTCACGAATCCTTTTACTAATTGAGCAACCAGTCTCACCAATGTAGGGAGTCCCACAAGAGCATGGAATAACGTAAACACCCTTCATATTCTTAGGGTCCAGTGGGTCTTTTACAGACCTAAGGGAGCTCCGTATGGTATTTAAAGGACGAAAGGTTGAAGGCACCTTATGCTTCCTTAGGATCCTTGCAATCTTGTCAGTGGTCCCTTGGATTAAAGGAAGATGAACACTAGAAAATCGATCCTTTGTATCTTTCTTAGTACTAGGACCTTTTTCAGCTCTAAGGAAAGTCTTAGTACATTGGTGTCTATTATACCCATTATTAAAGAAAACACTTAGGAGATGTTTTTTCTCTTCATTGAGATGGTTCTCATCAGAAACTCTTAAATCTCTAGTTGCTAGGGTGTTGATAACACCAAGCTTTTGAGCTGGGAAGTGATGAGAATTAGCATGATGATATTGTTCTAAATGAGTTTTCTTATGATATACCTGATGAGAGAAAGAGTCATTATCATTCTTTGAGAGGAGGACATCAAGGAAGGGAAGACTACCATTACATTCAAATTCCACGCTGAACTTTATAGAACTAGATTGATTGTTAAGATGGAGGAAAAATAGTTCCAACTTTTCTTTACCATGGGACTAGATGACAAAAGTGTCATCCACAAACCTCTTCCACAACTTAGGCAGAAGACGAGAAGAGGCTAAGGCCTTTGATTCAAAATCCTCCATGAATAGATTAGCTACCATAAGGAGAGGGGGGAACCCATGGCAACACCACAAGTTTTCTCATAGAATTCCCCATCGAATGAAAAGAAAGTAGAAGTAAGACAAAAACCAACTAAATAAGTCGTATTAGGATCTGTGATGTGCTTGATGACTTCGATGGCCTCGTTGATAGGGATATTAGTGTAGACAGAGACCACATTGAAGCTCACAAGCTTATCATCTAGATCAAGCTTGAAACTCTTTAACTCATTAACAAACAATGCAAAGTCCTTGAAGAAGGATTCTATATGGCCAACAAGGGGCTTAAGCTTCTAGGCTAAATATTTAGAAAGATAAGTTGGCCCTCCTATCGTGTTGACAATGGGTCTCAAAGGAGACCCTTTCTTATGAATCTTTAGCAGAACATAGATTCTGGGGGTAAGAAGGCAACTTTCAATAAGCTTATGACTGGACAAGTGGACCGAGCTACTAGCCTTTATAGCAAGAGCCACACTTTTGGAAATCTTCTTCAAAGGATCCTTTTTGACTTTCCTATAGCTCCCACTATTATGGAGGTGGTCCAACATCTTACGACGGTAATCATCTTTATCAAGAATAACAACAACAACACCTTTTTTGGCTTTGAGAACAACAATATTCTTATTATCATTTAACAATTTGAGAGCATCAAACTCAAGTTTGCTGATGTTATTCTTAGGGGGCTTTGCCTTTCTAAGGACAATTGCACAGTCTTGACAAGTGGTATCTTTAGTGATGTCCAGTAAGTCTCTAATACCATATTCAATTTCACAGATGATATCATCGACTGGGATCTTTCCAGGAGCAAGAGAAAAATTTAAACCTTTCTCCAAAAGACTAAAGACAAGGGGATCAAAAGGAAAGCTAGAGAGATTGAAAACCCTATTACTAGAAGAGGAAAGAAAATTAGAACAACCAATATGATCCAAAACTTAGAGTCTTATTACCAATCCTATTATTATTACAATTATGAGAATTGAAAACAAAGTCACTAACCTCATTAATATTATTAATATTATTATTACATCCAGTGATATTATTATCATCATCATCATCATCATCATCATCATCCAAACATAAATTATTATTGCTATTCTTAATATTATTATTCCTATGTGAGGTGAAAATATAATCACCATTATTAGTATTACTATTAAACCAATTATTATTATTATTACTAATAGAACCACTTCCACTATTATTGAAACCAACAGAAACCAAAGAAGAATTAACAGACAACGAACTTGAGGGAATCTGACCCGGTGAATACGAGATTGTTCCAGCTTCACCTTCAATGCTAGAAGGGTGAGAAACATGTCAACCCATGATAGTAGAGAAAATATTTGATTAGAATTAATTTTGCTTCTGGAAGGACCACAAAAGCAACTAGACTCATTAAGCTACGAGATGAATTTCTCTGAGAGCTTATTGAACTTCTTGGATTGCTTTACTTTCCATATTTCTTCCAGATGAGAAGATTTCAAATTCGAGCATGCTTCGATACTTGGCCAAAGGGTAGCAGAGATCTAATTTGAAAGTTCCAAATGGAGAGACAACAAATTACGAGAAATGAAATCCAAAACCTTTCTCACCCTACCAATCTCCAAACAAACCAATGCCATGCTAGCATTAAGAAAAATACGATAGCCACTAAAATTATTAAGAGGGTGCTTGATCTGAGCAAATGGAGGAACAAGGGAAGAGTCTCTACATCATTTTAGGAAAGCCAAATCTGGCTTCAACTTGGAAACCCTTACACGAGACCATTTAAAGTGATGAACTTTAATAACAGTGGCCCTTCCCTATAGGGTAGTAATTTCTATATTCAAGCTTCTGTGATCCATAATGAATTAAACAAAATCTTTCGGTAGAAGTCACACGATAGAATTTTTTTTTGGCTGACGTGTTTCGAACCAACAAATGTGGTTCATCATCAGGACCAGATGAAGAGGTAGACCATGGCAAAGGCTTAAATAGAGAGCAATGTAGAGACATAATTTCAAGTAATGGCTATATCTAAACAATATTTTTTAAATTATAATATTAATTTATTAATATATTAAAAACACATATTATTAAGTAACGACTATATTAAACAGCTAGTT
>APFE030362589.1:2168-25189 GCA_000404065.3 Pinus taeda | reverse complement strand
CAAAGAAAAATAATCAATAAATAAAACGAGGTCAACAATAAAAATATGGGGCTCAAGACCATTAAACAAATAACAAAATTACTAAAAGGAGTTAAGAACGAATAGGGTGATAAGATACATAAAAACACGAAGAATCAAGAAAATAAACTCTAATGAAGAATAAGTCAACAACAAATACTATAAAAAGTATGACAATGCCTACATAGATTAAAAAAAAACTGGGAGAACAAGACAGGGACCCAACCTCTACTAATATTCCAACCGTCATCTCTATTCAAATTATTGGGTCCTTTTTCAATTTCTAGGGCCTCCCTTAATTTTCGATGATGAAAATGACTAACCTTAGCAACGACTCAGGCCTCCTCAATGCAGATGTGATGCTTGGATTTATCTGCATGCTCCGCGAAAGCAAAGGAGTCGTTCCTACCATGTTTGATTTCAACAGCATGCTCACAAACCCTTTGATTAATCGAGTGACTAGTCTCACCAATGTAGGGATTCCCACAAGAGCATGGGATAACGTAAACACCCTTCATATTCTTGGTGTCCACTGGGCCTTTTACAAATCTAAGGGAGCTCCGTATGGTATTTAAAGAATGAAAAGATGAAGCCACCTTATGCTTCCTTATGATCCTTGCAATCTTGTTAGTGGTCCCTTGGCTAAAAGGAAGATGAACACCAGAAAATTGATCCTTGGTATCTTTCTTAGTACTAGGACCTTTTTCAGCTCTAAGGAAAGCCTTAGTACATTGGTGTCTACTATACCCATTATTAAAGAAAACACTTTGTTTAATAAATATATAGTTTTTTAACACCTCCTTATATAGCAGATGTCATGATTAAACACAATTTGATACATCAACTGTCTTGAGATAGGGTGAATTCCAACTGGACGATTCTCTCTAAATTTATCTATTGATTTCTTTCCCTAAGAGAGGCTATTTTACATTGAATAATCAAAAGCAAAAATTGGGTTCAATTGACCTTTGCGCCAGAATAAGATGACAACAAATCCATGGGGAGGATATGGAAATATGATGTATAGGCACAATGGGAAGATGTTAGAGGTGGATTTGTTTGTTTTATGAATCGAGAGGGTCATCAAAACATTATACCTATCACCATAATAATAAAAAAATAATAATAATAAAATAAATAAATAAAAAATAAATAAATAAAAAATAAAAATGGAGTGAGTCTTGAAGCTAGACCCTAATGAAATGGAAAGGAAAAAAAACCCTTGTGACAGGATAAGCTTATAAGTGTAAATATGAAGTTTCACAATACCCATAAGAATCATTGATATAGATAAAGTGAACACATTTATAGATGTCATAAAAAGGAATAAAAACCAACATTAAAGACTTGAAACCAGAATGGGTAGCTAATAACTTCTCCAAACGTTTGAAAGCCCAACATGTTTAGATAAATTATGGGTTGAAATGGTTATGACATGTTCTTGTTGGAAATGATTCAGAAAAACACTTAACTTCACTACCAACAATACTAGAGTTCCTACCTATTCCTATATATATACATAAATTAGAACGAGTCTATGCTTGGGAAATTAAATTAGACTTATGAGTACTGAAAAACAAGTGGGCAGGACACAGGAGAGCAGAGGCTATCCCTAGACCAATAAAAAAAAAAAAAATATGCAAGCCATACCTATAACACAAAGAAAAGATAGTAGCCATGTAACGTGGAGTGACCCTGCACATTAAAGTGATATCATGCGAGGGATATTATGTTTAGGAATTTAGGAGAAGAATCAAAGTGGTATTATGAAAACAGTACTTAGGAAATAACCATTACAAGAGGAAAATACGAAGTTACATTCCAAGACTCAGTGATAAACACCCAAGGAATTTTCATAGGTGCTACTAAGTGACACCAAGAGAGTTCGATCATTGAAATCAAAATCATGCCTTGAGGTAGAAAAGGAACAATATAGTGGGTCAGAATAACAAGAATAAAACAAAGCACATAATAGTAAGAGAGTAAGAATGACCACAGAAACCATTTATCACCTTGCCTTCATTCTAGAAATTGGTGAAGCAAAAATTTAGGAAAGAAATTTGCGGCCATGCACCCAGTAACGGGACCACAACTGCCTTGTTTTCCCACCGTCATAGCAGCACTCTGAAAGAAAAACCATGTGCTCAGCAGAAACAAAATCAAATGAGCGTGGAAACAAGGAAAGTCTAAGACTAAGGTTTAGTGAGTGATTTTCTACCATCCATTTGGCCTTGGAAGATTTTGGTCGTCCACGTAAGGCCAACCTGACACCCACATGAAGATCGCAATGGCTAGGGCAAGTGGTGTGATTCACGAAATACTATAAACCATCACTCATGTTCATCCAAACTCACTTGCATTCAATAAAAAATTAGATCCTTCTAATTTCGAATCTTTTATTTATTAAAGTTAATTCCTTTGTGTCAAGGTCGAAAGAATCTCACCCTTCTAGCACATAAGGTATCCATGGTAACCTATATAGTCGTATATAATTTTCAATGTATACCAAACCTTATAACCACCTAACCACCCAATAATGATAATACATGTCATAAAAAATTTGGAGTGGATACCTTTACATAAGGTGAGTGGGTGGACATTGTTGAAACAAGACAAGAATTATACTAAGGATACTTTAAGATAATTTTGTGAATGAAGGCATAGTTGCAAGTAGAAATAGATGTGTATAAAAATAAATAAATAAAATTTGCCACCCTTGGTATGTGACGTATGGTATTAGAGCCCCAGTTTCAACACTGGGTTACAAGGAATTACCACACTAAAATATGGTTGTGTAGAATTAGGAATCTAATTTAAGAACTGTTATGCTAATAGTAGTTTGTGTTGATTATAAGGTACTCAAGTGAAGCAAGGTTATAACACAACATGGCTAATGACCCTACTCCACTGATGGAAAAGGGATATGGAATATATGTGGAGTTTGGGAGAGGAAATACCCTACTCACAACATAGTTTATGGATTTATTAGAAATATACAACAAGAGTTAGCTCACCCCAGAACCAACAATGAACGTCTGTTGAAATATAGTGAAGAGAAAAAGAGGATGATAAGAGACATAATTAAAAAGTGTAGTGAAAAAATGGTAGAAACAGAGGCACTGAAAAGAAAAAATGTAAAGACATAATTACAAAAGTCGAAAAGTGGAGATGATTAAGGATTTTTTTTTCAAAAAACATAGGAAAGGAAGAAGAAAATTAAGCTACAAGGGGAGTTTATAAAAATAAAACTCCCTATTTTTGACAGTGAAAGGGAGGAGGATGCATAAGCATGGCTCATCAACATGAAAAAAGTATTTCCCAGTCTATGAATATGTGAGCAATTTAAAGGCCAAATTGGTCATTTATCAGTTACACGGGAAGACTTCCATCCAGTGGGAGCAAGTAAAACTTGATATTTACCAAGATATGTGACAAACATGATATTTACATCAACTTCATTCTTAACTTGGGCTTTGAAAATATCAAATTCGATAAATGCTTTATATTTTCTCTAAGTAAAGCAAGCCATGTCATTCTGATTTAGTCATCAATTATAAGCATAAAGTGTCTATCACCATTTGGAGTTTGTTCTCTTCTAGTGATCCAGGTGGATGTTAGTGGCCACCCACCTATTCCACTTGCACCCCCACCATTGTCTCTTTTAGTTTTTCAGTTTCCTTAATTGTATCACAGCTTACTGTTTTTGGTATTTTTTCAGGTCGTGAACTTCGTGAGACATTTTGAGGCCCTAAACGACATTTTTTGGGAAAACCAAGGCCAACATGCGTTGTATATTGATGTTGGCCACTGGAAAGGTTTAGTCCTCGAATAGATATTTCTAACGAGGTATTGTGCATGTCAAACGAAGATCGTACGGCAAAGTTACAACCCAAGGAAGTTGATGTACCAATTTACCCAAACGAGGCCCACAGTTTTTCTGCTTCATCTCCTAGGGTTAGGTTTTTGGATGTTTAGGATTTTCCATTTTTTCTCAATAATAAATAGGCCTCTGAGCCTCATTGTAGCACAGTTTAGAAGCATTTAGTTGCCACATATCTTCTTAGAGATAGGCTACCATCGCTCGAGCTAGTCTTATTTCCATTATGCTTGTAAGGATATTTCAGTGTTTGATATTAATGAAAAGAAGTGTTATTTCTACTGTATATTTGAATTGATGGTTATATCTATAATTTGTTGCATTCCTATTTAAATTCAGTTCAGTTGTATGAGATTCGTATGCTCTTTCTCTATTTTTCTTAGAATGTCCCCAACGAGGTTGGGATATAAGGAGTCAAGGCTTGAACTGGTTGAAATTTTGCAAGAACAACCTCGTAAATCCCTATGGCCTCCCATGGGGGAACAAAAGAAAGATGAGGGGGTAGGAGATCCTTTCAAAATATTGCTCACAGAATCCCTCAAGCGAAGGAGGACCATGATGATGGACAACTTTCCCCAGATCCTTCGGCGGCTTCCAAAGGTTGACTTATCTACTATGAGCATCTTCTGTGGAAGCAACGCACCCTTTAAAGTACAAGTTAAATTTGACATTCCCATATTTGAGGGTCAGATAGATTTAGACGTTGTAGATAAATAGTTAAATCTATTAGAAGGATATTTTTCTATTCATAATTTTTCCAGCTAGGAAAAGATTACTTTTTCTCTTCTCAAAGGCGCCCCCAACGTCAAGGACTAGTGGGAAACCTACTTTGAGCAGAAGGATGAAATTACACCCTCACTATTTTCAGTCGCACCTACCTAGGATTCGTTCTAGGACACCATCAAGGAGAAGTATTACCCTGTCGGGAGCTATGAGTATAAATACATAAAGTGGACCACACTATGACAGGGAAAGGACCAAGACATGCTAGAGTTTAAAAATGTTTTTCATACCCTTCACACGAAGTTGGGTATTAAGGATTCTAAGAAATATTTGCTACTCAAGTACTGTGACAACCTACACAGGTACATCCAGGGTGAGATGGAGTACTTTGACATCTCCTTGCTCAGCAGGGCATACCGATATGCTGTCAAGATCGAGAATAAGCTTAAGTAGTAAAAGAGACACTTTGGATATGTGAATCCAAAGTAAGGAAAAGGTGCCCCAAAACAGTAGAGAAAAGGGAAAATCCAAGGTGGGGCGACCCCAAATAGCCCGCTGAAGTCGCAAGAAATAAACCACATCATGAATAAAAACAAGGAAACGTGAAAGTGGGGTGAGTTCCATAAGAGCCCCACCTACAACATAATTGAGTGTTAGGCCAAGCAACCACTGGTGGCCAAGCTGGAGGCTTCTGAGTCTGACACATGTTCCGACTTTCAGTCAAAACGCAACAAGGGGAATGACAAACGGAAGGAGATCATTTATGCATATTCAAATGCCACTTTGGACATCACCAATATCTAGAAGATCGAGCCTAAAGATCCAGAAGATGGGGAGCGCATATTCCACTCACAAATGTGGTTGAAGGGTTCTTCACTGCAATTCATTGTCAACAACAGGAACCAAAAGAACCTCATTTTAGTAGAGGTCCTGATGCGGTTGGGCCTACTGACTACAACACATCTGTAGTCGTATACCATTGGGTGGCTTCACTAAGGACGAGATATCCTCATTAGCCACTAGTGCCACCTTCCCTACAGAATCAATCCCTTCATGGATGAGGTATTTTGTGATGTTTCTCCTCTTGAAGTTTGTGATGTATTATTACGACAACCATACTTATGGAAGCAACATATTTTATATGAGTCTATACCTCACACTGTTATTATTTATTTGGATACTAAGTTATACAGGATACCAAAGGTAGCCCCACCTACCGCCATCTCTTTGGTCTCTACTAAGCAACGCAGTAAGGTCATCTCCCAGACTAGGAAATTTGTTTTCTTTTCAATTCGCACTGAAAATAAAGGGAAGGTCGTAGCCATATCCATGGCCCCCAGGAAGGGTTCCTCCAAGTAGTAGAAGTAGGTGGATACGGTCATGGAAGAATACAGGGACATCTTCTCCTCACCCAAAATGGTACCCTTGCATTCTCAAGTCAAGAATTCAATCGATTTGACTCTCGGAGTACCTCTACCCAACGAGCTGATATATCATTGCTCCATTCTATAAAATGAAGAGATCAAGTGGAAAATCTAGGAGTTGTTGCAGAAAGGGAACATCCGACCAACTTCCTCACTTTGTGGGAGCTCGATTGTACTTGTACAGAAGAAGGATGGGACTTGGAGTCTCTGTATTTATTATTAGGCACTAAACAAAATCACTGTCGAGAACCGGTATCCATTCCCATGGATTGATGACCTATTGGACCAAATCAAGGGGGCCAAGTATTTTAGAAAGATCTATTTGAAGCTTGGTTATCACCAGGTTCCAATAGAGCCCATAGATGTATGGAAGACTGCCTTTAAATCCAAGGAAAGCCTTTTTGAATGGTTGGTTATGTTGTTCACATTGACAAATGCCCCTTCTACTTTTAAGAGGCTAATGGATGACATCTTGCAGCCCTTCACCAACTCATTCATGGTTTCTTATCTAAACAACATCCTAATATTCAACAAGAGTTCAAAAGAACAATTACAACATATTCGACATGTCCTTCAAACCCTTCAGCAACATAAATTGTGTACCAAATTGGAGAAATGCACCTTTGGCATGAGCCAGGTCCAATACTTGGGTTACATCATAGATGAGAGTGGCATGCATGTTGACCTGACCAGGATCCAAGTCATTTGAGATTGGCCAGCCCTGACCACTCTAATGGAGCTTCACAACTTTTTTGGCCTTGCAAATTTCTATTGAATTTTCGTGTTGGGATTTTCCAATATCACTTGGCCTTTGAGTCATATTTCTAAGGGTGGGGAAAAAGAAAAGTTTTCCTATTCCGAGTCCCAACAAAAGGCATTCATCAAGTTGAAGCACCGCCTTTGCTCTGCATCGATACTCACATTGCTAGACTTGTAGTAGCCATTTGAAATCGAGACAGATGACTCAAAATATTTTATTGGTTCAACCCTCACCCAACACGGGCATCTAGTGGCCTATCATAGTGAGAAAGTTCCCGATACAATTCATAAGTACCCCACTTATGACAAAGAGATGTATTCCATCGTACAAGTTTGCCAACAATGGAAGCACTACATTCAGGGGAACGAGATGATCATCCACACCAATCACCGACCTCTTTAGTTTATACAAAAACAAGGGAAGCTACAGAATGATCACCATTAGAAGTGGTCTACATATCTACAACAATTCCACTTGAACATTAAATACAAATAGGGTAGCACCAATCATGTTGAAGAGTACCTTAGTCTGCCCCCAGTTGCAACATTGACTAGTGTTCTCAACTCTTGAGGTCAGGAGACCTCTCGATGGATGCAACTATACAAAAATTATCCAGAGTTTGCCTTAACATACTAGATGCCAATAGCTGGAAAGCAAGTTCATGATTTCCACCTCCAGGATGAATTATTATTCTACTTGGGCCACCTTTGTTTTTCTTCAAGCAAGTGTGCGAAATGGATTAGGGAGGTGCACTGTAGTCAGATTGCGGGACACTTTGATTTGGAGAAAACTATGGTTCTACTACAAAAGTACTTTTATTGGCCCAAACTTTAACTCCATGTTGGGAAATAAATCAGATCTTGCACTTCCTACGCCATCGCCAAGGCAACCATTAAGAAGCAAGCCCTGTACACTCCTCTACCTACTCCTAGCCATTTGTGGGAATCCATTTCCATGGACTATATGTCTATCCTCCCTTCTACCGATCATGGTAATGACTGTTTATTTTTGGTCATGGACAAATTTTCTACGATGGTTATATTAGCAGCTTGCATGAAGAATATCATAGTAGAGGACACTTCGAAACTATTCTTTGAACGAGTATGGGTACATTTTGGGATTTCGCATACCATTATATTAGTGAAGGTTCCTAAGAACATTTTGGTCACGCCTCTAGACACTACTAGACACCAAGCTCACCAAATCGACTGCCTTCCATCCCTAGAGTGATGGCCAGACGGAGGTCGTCAATAGGATGATAGTGTACATACGCTGCATGTACAACTCCAAGCATCCTTGAACCTAGGATGAGAGTCTTTCATATGTGTATCAGATTTATAATAGATCTCTCCATAGCTCAATTGGTCGCAGTCCCTTTCAAGTGGGTCTAGGATTTCAACCATTGTGTCCGATTAATGTTGTCATGCCTCATGCGACTATTCAGACATAATCCACACATTCATTGTATGAGGCTGATAAAGTGACCAAATTTATTGAACGCATCCAACACATCCTCTAGAAGGTTCATGACATCTTAGAGAAGTCAAATTCTAAGGACAAGAAGCAACATGACCAACATCAGGTGCCGAACAAGTTTTAGGTGGGTGACAAAGTCTGATTGCATTTGTAGAAATAATGCCTTACTGGAGCCAATCAGAAGATTAGAACACTCCGATATGGTCCTTACACCATTACCAAGTCTATGGTAGACAATGATTTTGAGCTCAACATTTCCCCATTCCTTGGCCTGCACCTAGTGTTCAATGTGGACCGTCTTATACCATACTTCCCACCATTGTTAGACTCAATAGACATTGCACAACATCTCACACCAACATAATTAAACCCAGGCTACATGGAACATGCTACAACTAATCGGATTATGGACACACAAGTCAAGAAAACTTTCCAATAGAAGATCCAACTATATCGGGTTGTTAAAGCTGGCCAACTCCTGCACCAAGGAAAGTGGGTCACCAGGGACTAAGTGCAACAGATGTTTCCCCATCTCATGGAGGCACTCAAGACAACAGGGACAATTGATTCCTAATGGGGGAGGAATGATTCAGGTGGATATGGGTTTCCACTTACCTATTCCACTTGGACACCTGCCACTGTCTCTTTCAGCTTTTAAGTTTCCTTAATTGTAGCACAATTTAGTATTTTTGGCAATTTTCCGTGTCCTGAACTTCCTGAGCTGTTTTGAGGCCATAAACAATGGCTTTTTCTTAAGAAAGCTGGAGTCAAAATGGGCTATGAACTCATGTTGGCCGCTCAAAAGTTGTAGTCCTCATATATATCTTTCTAACGAGGTATTTTATGCATCAAACGAAGATCGTATTCCAATGACCCTGGGAAGTTGATGTACCAATTTACAGAAATGGGGCCCATAGTTTTAACGCTTCATCTCATAGGGTTAGGTTTTTGGATGTTTAGGGTTTTCCATTATTTCTCAATAGTAAATAGGCCTTCGAGCCTCATTGTAACTTAGTTCAATGGCATGTAGCAGCCACATCTCTTCTCAGAGATAAGCTACCATCACCTGAGCTAGTCTTATTTCCATTCTATTTGTAAGCATATTTCAGTATTTAATATTAATGAAATGAAGTGTTATTTATGTTGCATCTTTGCATTTATGGTTATATCTGTAATTTGTTGCATTCCTGTTTAAATTTGGATCATTTGGGCCCACAAATATTTTTATGAACAAGTTCGAAAGGCTTGTTGATGAATGTTTTTTTACCTTGAAGTCAACTCAAGTATGCTTCCCATGCTAAAAAGATTCGCAAATCATATCCTTTTGCTATGAAATCCTGGGTATGTCTGTTAATTCTTCCCTTTCTTTTGAGTTTTATGAGATGGTAAAAAATGATATGACCTATCCTCTTGTTCCATAAACAACTTTCATATTAGAAAATGACCTTTACCACACATTTGAATAACAATCAAAACGTATTATTTATGCCATCAACATAGAAAAAATTAGGAACTTTACCTTTTCCATTGTCAAGGATATGTATCCCTTCACCCACTATTATGGTTGGTAAATTGCTTTCAAAAGCAGTACTCCCTCCTTTGTGCTCATTTATAGAGAGATTTTCTCATATCTCCATTCATATGTTTTGAGTATCCACTATGAATAAACCATTAAATTACTTTGTTTGGGAATGTAGGCGATATCCATATTCTTATTTTTCTTTCTTTCTCTTGAAAATATTGGAGAATTCTTCTTATTTGTTTCGCTTGGGAAGTCTTATTGATTTTGTTCTACAGTCACTTTATTTGTGCCAAAAGTTATTTCATTTGTAATATTCAATAAGATCAAATAGGTGAGAAAATGACTTGGATCCCCTAACACTACCTTATGTTGGACATTTGATGGTGTATAGGAGGTTATGTAAGTGTTTCCATTGATGTCAAACAAGGGTCAGCATCATGATTGGGTATTTGGATGGAACTCCATGGTAGTTGCAGGGTTACTAAAGAAGTCATAAAATGATCATCATGGTAGTTGGCGTTCAACTGACAAAAGATTCAATGGGCAGAGAAGTTTTCAATCACCTTGCAAGAAATAGAAGGACTCAAATCCTATATCTAACCCACCCCTTTAGAAATTTCTCTAAATAACCTTTCCAAGGATATGTGAAAGTCCAAAAATGGACTCCTCGATAAAAAAATATGTCCTGCTAAAGTTTAGGGACTTGTAGCCTTAGGTAGGAAGGAATATCGCATATCAAAGATCAGAGGTCCATAAATATTGGAAATTACAACCACGATGATAAATCCATATTAGTGATCGCACATCATAGTTGCATGGCATATCAGCAATCACAATATCAACACATCGATGGTTATAATCAAAACTTCAAGCAGATCGGAACATTGATGGTTGGCAATCAAAACTTCAAGTAGAATAGAACATTGGCAGTTGTCGATCAAAAATTTTGAACATGACAACCTTTAAAAGGTTATGATACACATAAAGTTATGATATAGTGTAAAATCATTGGGGGACTCAACTATAAGTTTACAAAGGATTTGACCACAAAAGCAAGGGAAGGCGGGCCATTTTCTCTATCCTCTAGTGGGACACATGACGTCATTGTATTGGCTCCGATACTAATGCACGGTTGCATAGGATTGGCTCAGATAATGTTGTGTGGCATAATAGGATTGGATTTGATAAGGACACATGGAATCTGATGTAAGCATGACGTGGTGGTACAGAAGGACGCTTGGTAGATAATTTTGGCATTTTGAGGGGGGCTAATGTGCCATATGTTAGTGATGATGTCACATCAAAAGGTTGGTAATCAAAGGATTGATGAGTTTGTCACTTCATAAGAGTTTGCAATGCAAAAATGCTGATGGAAGGGGCTCCGATGTGTTAGCGCTTGGTCAAGAAGAAACCAATAGAAACAAGGACGTAGAGAATTAACAAAGGAAAATGGCCCCCAACAGAATGCTAAAGGACTTGACACCTTAAGGCTAAGCCTTCATTCACTGCACCCGACCCTATGGTGGAGATGCAAAAAGGGGCTAAACAATAAGGACCAAGGACAAATCAGAACTCATTTTTTTCGATACGAAGGAGTTAAAGGCATATGGGTTGGTAGTTGAAGAGTTAATGAGGCATAGAAGATGGTTGTTGGAATAAATAGTGACTATCAAAGAAATGTTGGGCTTGTTACGATGATGAAATAAATTCATCTATGATATCCTGTGCACATATTATAGAAATAAATGAAGAACAAGGAAGTCATGCGGAAGTATAGTCAAGCTCTGTGAGCCATGAGTAGGAATGAGGAGCCTTATTGGAATGTTTAGTTGGACTAAGATTAAATTCTCATCATGGAGAGTCACATAGTGAGATAATGAAGTAAACGAATCTCATTCTTATATTTAATCTAGGGAAAAAAATGGTAAAGAGTGATCCAACAGAATAATGGAGTGTCATGCCAGGAGTACACTCCCGGCTAGTGTGGATGGTGAGAGAGACAACATTGATCTTAGTGCAACATAGGAACAAAACTCAAAGATTCCATTGAGCTATGTGGGTGTTGAGAAAATGTGTGAGAGTATTGATATGTCAGTGAAGCACGTAGTGACAGAGAGGTTGAAGCACCTAAAAGTACTTTATCTGATAGTGAAGCAAGAGCAGCGAGTGTGTTGTGTGGAGAATGTCAAGGGTAGTGTTGGGGAGAAGTCAGTGAAGAGCCCCTGATAGTGAAGGAAAAGTAGAAAGGAAGTGATGTTGTGAGCAGTAAGAGGAGGTCTGTTGCAAGTGAACACAGAAAGGAAAGTGAAAAAGTTGAATATGCATATAGGAATTTATTGGTATTTTACTTGTATAATGGTGTGCCTCGGTTTTCAATTTAAAAATTGTATGAAATAGTAGAATAGTGGAAAGGGCATGTTGATTCCTTGATACTCAATAGGTTGGTGCCTCTTGGAAAGTAGGTGTTTTCTAACCAAAGGAATGTTGGCTCATGTATACTAAAGAGTTTGGTGCCTCTTGTCAAGTTGATGCTTGCTAAAAAAAGGGGGTCACTGCCTCCTGTGAGTAGGTGCTCACAAACCAGTAGATGTAATTAATTAGGTTCTTAATTTACATTGTAAAACAAACAAAAAATTGGTGGTGTTTTCCCTTTGGGTTTCCATGTGGAAAACAATGTGTTAAATGTGTGTTTCTCATGTGATTGATATTTGAATACGTGTGTCTGAAATATTATTGGTTCACTATTTTATGAATGGATGCTCTCACAAGTTAAAGAACATAAGAAGGGACTATAAGCATAGTAAGAAAAATAAAATAAAAAACTTTCTTCATTACTGATTCACCCCCCCCCCAAAGCAATTCCTTATTCCAACAATTGGTATCAGAGTCTAGGTTCCTTCAACAATAGCTTAAACATTTGAAGGTAGATCTATAAGGAATTATGTCTAGGTAAGAGAATCAAGAAGTTTACTCAAGTAGAGTGTCAGTCTTTGATGGAACCAACTATTCTTTTTGGAAAGTAATAATGGAAGAATATATTATGTACCTAGGAGTATATGTTTAACCTTCAGTACTAGTACACTACAATGTGCCCGATATCATTCCCAGTAATGCAGATGGAAAAAAATTATATCTGAACAATGGTAAAGCCAAGCATTCCATTCTCATTGGTCTTACTCAATCAAATCTTGTAAAAGTTATGCATTCTAAGTCTGCTAATGAAATGTGGGTAAAACTTAACTAGTGTCATGAAGTAGATGACAAAGTCAAGAAAGTGAAACTTCAAACTTTCAGAATGAGGCTTGAAATATTGAAAATGAATGAGAATGAAATCATAGAAAAATACTTCCTCAGAGTTGATGAAGTGATTAATATGATTAGAGGACTTGGTGAATATTTCAAGGAGGATATGATCATTTAGAAAATATTAAGATCTCTACCAATGAGATTTAATGCCAAAATATCAGCTATTGAGGAAATGGCTAATTTAAAGGATCTCACGATGGAGCAGCTGCATGGTACTCTCACAACCTATGAGATGAGAGTAGGAATAGAAAAGTCTCAACCAAAGGGAGTGGAGTTCAAAGTATCCAAAAAGGGAAAGGAGCACAAAGATCATCAAGATTTCTCCATTTGTGAATTTGATCAGGAGATGGCTTAGTTAGCTAGAAGACTGAAGTGTGGCTCAGGAAAACATAAATGGAAGTTTCCTTTTAAGTTTTTTGACTCTATAAAATTTGGACATTTCTCTTCAATTTACCTTATAAATAAAATTGTAAAAGGGAACAGGATCTTAAATTTAGAAACAAATCTCAGATACATCAGAAGAAAAAGTCCTATAAGAAGAAGGGTGTCTACTCCAAAGAAGATAGCTCAACATCAGAGTCTTACTATGAAGACTCACTAGAGAATGATTCAAATAAGTATATTCTTATGGCCTTTGAAACAGACTCCAAGAAACAAGGTACTATGGATTCTGAAGAGGAAGAATAAGAAGGATTAGTAGACCTTGAAGGGGAACTTATCACTGCCCTCGATGAATTAAATAAATAAAGGAAGAAGAATATGCACTTGAAGCAACAATTACAGCTTGCATAGGAAGGCATGTATAAATCTGATAATGAGGAGTATGCTTATAAAAAGGAAAAGGTTGAATAGGATATCAAGAGAAATGAAATTCTAGTCCTTTTACTGAAAGAAAATCAAGGAAACTGTGGGAGATTGGAAAAGGATAACAAGCAGTTGAAACCAGGGGTGCTCAAGTCAAAAAAAGAGATGAGGTCATAGATATGCAAAGATGATATTATGTCTTTGAAAGTATAGATGTACGAGGCCAAATGAAGAGAAGAAGTTCTTCAATATCTAATTCAAGAATGGGATGAGAACTGTGAGAATCTTGAAGCAGATGTTGTCTCTTGAAGAACCGATCTTTAGAAATTAAAGACTGAGAAGGTTCTAAATGAAAATTTTATTGAAGAGATAAGGAAACTAGATTAGATACTGAATAGTCAAAGGCATTTAGGAATCAAAACCGGTTTGGGATACTCTAAGACACAAGAATATTCTACTGGGAAGATAAACTTCAAGTTCGCAGAATTCGAAGAACAATAGTCATAGGAAGAAGCATCATGAAAGAATTAATGAAGACAAAAGAGCAGAGGGACAAAGACGAGATCGTCAGTGAGAATGAGCCGATCTATCATTCGACCAAGGTATTTTCCTACTCAATCTCATAATTATTTTAACAATATGCATGCGTATTTGTTTTATCATAACTGCTATATGTGGCATATCTTTGGACATAAAGCCATTTATTGTAGAAGGGTCAAAGTTGAAAGAGATGAAAATATCAGATATAATATGTATTCTAAGTCTCAAGATTCCTCTCTTAGAAATCAGAATGTCTTCTCTCCCCTACTAAGTGAACTAGAATGCTTCAAATGTAATAATTTTGGGCTCAAAGAAAGTGAGTGCAGATGCAGATTTGGACACCCATCTAAGTCCCAATATGATAGACAATTAGCTATCCAGAAGGATAATGGGAGATGGAAATGGAAGACTAAAGAAGGCATGTGGTTTGGACTTGCCTTATCATCTCATAACCAAGGAAACAAGTGGTATGTGGATAGTGATTGTTCCAAATATATGACTTGGGAAAAAGGAAATTTTTTGTCACTTAAGGAAAAGGATAGAGGAAGCAATCTCACCTTTGGAATCAATGTCCAGCAATAATCAACGATAAAGGTGTAGCAAAATGTGCTATATGTAGAAGGTCTCAAGCACAATCTTCTTAGTGTTATCCAAGTGTGTGATAATGACTATGATGTCAACTTTTGATCTAAATATTGTGAGATCCGCAACATAAAGAATGGAAAAATAGTGGTACAAGAAATCAGAACCCATAATAATGTATATGTGTTTGATGATTCCAGGGTTAAGTGTTATTTCAGAAATACAAGTGAAGAACAATTGTGGCACAATAGGCTTGGGCATGTCAATTTTGAAAATTTGACAAAAATAAGCAATATGGGAGCAACAAGAGGATTACCAAGACTATCAAATCTCGACAACACAATTTGTAAGTCGTGTCAGTTTGACAAGCAGACTAGAACTCATTTCAAATCGAAAGAGTTCACCTCATACAGACCTTTGGAAGTCATTCACACAGATATTTGTGGCCCAACCAGAGAAAATACCTCAAAAGGATAAAGGTGTTTCATGTTTCTTATTGATGATTTCACCAGGGCTACTTGGATTGTTCTCTTAAAAAAAAAATCGAAATTATTAAATAATTTCAAGAATTTTAAAGCTCGGGTAGAAAATGAGAAAGATTTAAAGGTAAAATGCTTAAGATCAGACAAAGAGGGAGAGTACAACTCAAGAGATTTTGAGGAATTATGTGAAGAGTGTAGCATTAGGAGGAAATACTCAGTGGCTAGAACTCCTCAACAAAATGGAGTAGTAGAGAGGAAGAATAGAACAATCTAGGAAATGGCTAGAGCAATGTTAGATGAAGTAGGAGTGCCTCACAACTTACGGGGAGAAGAATCCCAGGTAGTAGTATATATGTCAAACATAGTTCAACTTAGGCCTAATAGTCATCAAACTCCCTATGACTCAATTGATGGCGAAGGAATATTACTTGGATACTCTATTCAAACCAAAAAGTAAAAGTGTTACAACAAGCGGGTGAGAAAGATTCAGGATTTCATCGACGTAATAGTAGATGAGTGATCTAGGTGGATATTGGTGGCCACCCGCCTCTTCCACTTGGACCCCCAACATTATTTCTTTAAGTTTTTCAGTTTCCTTATTTGTATCACAATTTACTATTTTTTAGCATTATTTCAAGTACTAAACGTTCAGAGTTGTTTTGAGGCCCCAAACAACATTGTTTTTGGAAAATTAGGGCTAGCAATGGCTTTTTGACCATTTTTTGCTATTCAAACATTGTATTCCTTGGATAGATATTTTTAACGAGGTCGTGTGTGCATCAAACAAAGATTGTATGCGCGAGTTACGACCTCGAGAAGTTGATGTACCAATTTACCCAAACAGGGCCCATAGTTTGGTGCTTCATCTCCTAGGGTTAGGTTTTTGGATGTTTATGGTTTTCCATTATTTCTCAATAATAAATAGGCCTTTGAGCCTCATTGTAACACAATTCATAGGTATGTAGCTGCCACATCTCTTCTCAGAGATAAGCTACCATCGCCCGAGCTAGTCTTATTTCCATTATGTTTGTAAGAATATTTCAATATTTGATATTAATGAATTCAAGTGTTATTTCTAATGCATCTCCATATTTATGGCTATATTTTTTAATTTATTGTGCTCCTGTTTAAATTCAGATTGGTGGTATCAGAGTGGTCTGCTCTTTCTATGTTTTTCTTTGCATGTCCCCAAAAAGGTTAGGATATAAGGAGTTATGGCTGCTTCTAGTTGAACCTCTGCAAGATCAGCCTCGTAAACTCCGACGACCGCCCATGGGGGAAGTAAAGAAATATGAGGGAGTAGGAGGTCCTAACAAAATATTTCTCATGGAGGCCCTCGAGAAACAAAATAACATGATGATGGATAACTTTACCGAGATCCTTCAACGGTTGCCCACCAGTGGCGCATCCACATCTAGCAGCCACTCTAGAGGCTCCACTCCTTTTAACGTACAAGTAAACTCTGGTAATCCCATATTTGAGGACCGAATAGATGCAGAGACCATAAATAAAAGGTTAAATGTGCTAGAAGGATATTTTTTTGTTCATGATTTTTCACGCCGGGAAAATATTACTTTTACTCTTCTTAAAGCCACCTCCCACATCAAGGACTGGTGGGAAACCTATTGTGAGCAGAAGGATGAAAGTACGACCTCACTAGTTTTAGCTACACCCAGTTGGAATTCATTTTGGGATGCCATTAAGGAGAATTACTACCCTTTTGAGAGCTATAAGGATAAATACATAAAGTGGACAATGCTACGGCAAGGAAGGGACCAAGATGTGCCATAGTTTACCAATTTATTTCATACCCTTCGCACAAAGTTGGGTATCAAGGATTCTGAGAAACATTTGGTACCCAAGTACCACAACTACCTACACAAGTACAACCAAGATGTGATGGAGTTCCTAGACATCTCCTCGCTTGGCACAGTGTATCGATATGCTATCAAGATCAAGAAGAAGTTTAAACAGAAGAAGCGATATTTTGGATATGTGATTCTAAAGCAAGGGAAAGGTGCCCCCAAACCATAAAGAAAAATACAAAGCCAAGGAGGGGCAGCCCCAGACAACCCACCAATGTTGCAAGAAAAGAAAAACATCATGAAGCTGAAGAAGGACACGGGAAAGTGGTGTGAGTTCGTAAGAGATTTGTTCACAACACAAGTGAGTATTAGGCCAAGAAGTCACTAGTGGCCGAGATGAAGGCTTCAGAATCAAATGCATGTTCAAGGGAGTGACAAAGGGAAGCAGATTATTGATGCAAATCGCAATGCCACCATTGCCGCCATGAAGATCCAGAAGGAGGAACCTGAAGACACAGAGGAGGAGGAGCGCCTATTCCACTCTGAGATGTGGGTAAAGAGTTCCCCACTACAGTTCATTGTTGATAGTGGGAGCCAAAAGAGCCTCATTGTAGTAGAGGACCTAAAGCGACTGGGCTTACCAACCACAATACACCCACAACCATACACCATCGGGTGGCTTCACCAAGGACGGGATCTTTGCACGACCTAGAACTTCCACCTTCCATATAGCATCAAGCCCTTCACAGATGAGGTATTATGTGATGTTTCTCTCCTTGATGTTTGTGATGTATTATTAATCCGACCATACTTGTGGAAGTAACATGTTGTGTATGAGTCAAAGCCTCATGTTGTTATTGTTACCTTAGGAAATAAGTACAAGATACCGAAGGTAGCACTGCCTACTGCCATCTCTTTGGCTACTGCAAAAAATGCAGTAAGCTCATTCCAAAACTAGGAAAAAAAATTTCCAGATGACATGTACTCAGGGAATGAAGAAGACAGTGGCCATGACCTCTAGACAAGGCCCCTCTACACGATAACAATAGATGGATAAGATCATGGAGGAGTACGAGGACATCTTTGCCTCCCTCGCAGGGGTTCCTCTACACTTTCAGGTCAAACACTCCATTGTTGTGACCCTAGGTGCATCATTACCCAATGGACCAATCTATCAGTACTCTGTTATGGAGAATGACAAAATGAAAACGCAGATTCAAGAGCTACTATAGAAAGGTCACATCGGACAGATTTCATTGCCCTGTGGGAGCCTGATCATGTTGGTATAGAAGAAGGATGGGACTTGGAGACTCTACATTGATTATCGAGCAATTAACAAGAACACTGTCTAGAATAGGTACCCGATCCCACAAATTGACTTGAAGTTCAGATATCACCAAGTAACAAATGAACCCTCTGATGTGTGGAAAGTTGCCTTCAAAGCTAAGGAAAGCCTTTTCAAATGATTGGTTATGCCTTTTGGATTGACGAATGCTCCTGCAACATTCATGAGGTTGATGGATGACATCATGTGACCATTCACCAACTCATTTGTATTATTATACTTGGATGACATCCTGATCTTCAGCTAGAGTTAGGAAGAGTATCTCCACCACATCCAACAGTTTCTCCAAGCACTGCAGCAACACAAAATGTGTGCATATTTGAAGAAATGCACTTTTGGCATTACCCAGGTTTAGTATTTCGGATACATTATTGATGAATGGGTTGTGTATGTGGATCCAACCAAGATCCAATTAATTTGGGATTAGCCAGCCCCAACAATTCTGACAGAGCTTCGCAAATTTTTGGGTCTTGCCAATTTCTACCACAGTTTTGTGTTGGGGTTCTCTCATATCACTTGGCCCTTGAGTCATGTCACCAAAGGAGGAGCAAAAGAAAAATTATTTTGGTCTAAATCTCAACAGAAGGCATTCGTAGAGTTGAAACATTGCCTCTTATCTGCACTAGTGCTCACATTACTATACTTGAAACAACCATTTGCGATCAAGATAGATGCCTCTCACTATGCTATTGGGGTAGTCCTTTCTCAACAAGGGCATCCAGTGGCATATCCCAATGAGATAATTTCAAAAACTGTCTGGAAGTATCCCAATTATGACAAAGAGATGTATTCCATTGTGAAGGCCTGCCAACAATGGAAGCATTACATTTTCAAGAAGGAAAAAACAATCATCTACATAGACCACCGACCCCTGCAGTTCATAGAGACACAAGGGAATTTGAAAAATGATCGCCATCAAAAGTGGTCCACATACCTGCAAAAATTCCCTTTGAATATCAAGTACAAGAAGGAAAACACCAATAATGATGCAAAATTCCTCATCCAACCACCAATCATGGAGTTAACCACCATGATCAACTCTTGTGGGCACAAGACTTCTTATTGGCCACTTCTCTAGAAAAGTTACCTAGAGTTTGACCACACATACCAAACACTATTGGAGGGTCAACAAGTTCCATATTTTCACCTCCAAGATGCCATTTTATGCCACCTAGGACACCTTTGTGTTCCTTCTAGCTAGCATGCCAAGATGATTTGGGAAGCAGACTACAGTCGGGCCACTAGGAATTTTGAGGCTGAGAAAATGGTAGCAGTATTGGAGAAGTATTTCTATTGGTCGAATCTTCAACAAGATGTCGGGAAGCACATCAGATCCTGCACTTCCTGTGCCATTATCAAACTGGCCATCAAGAATCAAGGCCTCTATATTCTATTTCCTACCCCCAGTTGAACCTCAGAATCCATCTCCATGGATTACATGTCGGGCCTTACTTCTACTAAGAATGGCAATGACTATGTTTTTGTGATCATCGGCAGATTCTCGAAGATGGCTATTATGGCAGCCCACAAGAAGAATATCACAGCAGAAGCCACTACGAAACTCTTTTTTGAACGAGTGTGGGTACACTTTGGGATCCCACAGTCTATCATATCAGAGTGGGACAGCAGGTTCCTTAGTACATTTTGGTCCAGTCTTTGGTCAATGCTAGACACTAAGCTCACTAAGTCCACAACTTCCCATCCCCAAACTAATTGTCAGACAGAGTTTGTCAAAAGGATGATCATACACATTCTGTGCATGTACAACTCAAAGCATCCATGCAGGTGGGATGAGAGCCTCCCTTATGTCCAAGATAGTTGTAATTGGGCTCTCCATAGCTCGACTAGCAACAACCCTTTTTAGGTGGGCTTGGCATACCCATTTCTATGAAAGAACTCCATTAGCTGATGAGATATATTAATGTCATCCTCCCCTCCCAAAATAGGGTCAAGACCAATAAAAACCTTTTTACCTATTTGTAGACTCCAGACAAGGTTTTTGAGGAAGATAGGTTCAATTTTACGAAAGCTCATCCATATGGTTGAGCCCTGTGAAGACCTTATCTTCCCCTTCCTCTACCAATATGAGATATCTCTGTTAGCCATATATTTCTTCTTGATAGTTATTCTCCATGAGCTATCCCCAAAAACACCCCTCCATAGAGACTTACATAGAAATGCCTTTCCAAATGTCCGAAGATCTAAAATTCCCCATCCCCCTTTCTTCTTTAGAAGGATGAGGTCAGATAATTTTGATAGATGATATTTTGTTTTCTCCTTATTACCTCCCCAAATAAAATTTGCAGTCATTTTATTCAACAGATGAATGATACTCATTGGAATGTAATAAAGATGAGCCCAATACACTGCTAATTGGGCCAGTACTGATTGAGCTAATACCGCTCTACCTGCCATTGAGAGACACTTATATTCCCATCTAGATATCCTTTTGAAATATCGATCCGAAATCCATAGCCAGTCAAATTTATTATATCCCTTTGGGTTTAGATGAAACCCTAGGTATTTCATACCATCCTTTATGGGCCTCGCTTCAATCCCAAACAGTTGAACCAGATGCTCTATAAATTCCATATTAACTTCCCCATGATAAAAGGAGGATTTTGAATAATTTATGAGAAGACCTGTAGCTCTTTGGAATTTATCCAAAATATCATGTAAACATTTCCAGTAAGTCAACAGAGCATCCCAAAGATCAAGATATCATCCACAAATAAGTTGTGAGAGATGAAATTACCCCTGTTGATCTTCAAAGGCGGCACCTATTTTCCATGATCGCTCTATTGATATGAAGGCTTAAGGAGTCCATAGTTAAAATAAAAAAGAGAGGGGAGAGCGAACACACTTGTCTCAAACCTCTAGCAGCAAAAAAAAAGGTGGAAGGCATACTATTTATGAATATTGCATAATTAACTTTTTCAACGCAGGCCATTATCCAATTTGCACACTGAGAATTTAAGCCAATTTTTATAAGAAGACATCTTATAAATCCACAGTCAAGGTAGTCATAAGCCTTCTTAAGGTCAATCTTCAATATGGCCACTTCAATTTTTTTTGTATGCATAGAGAATAATCTTTCCTGAGTGTTTGTTGTTGCATCCAGGATATTCCTTCCTTGAAAAACCCGTGTCGATCTTGTGACAAGAATCTGGATAAAGTACCCTGAATTCTGCCCGCTATAATTTTTTATATAATTTTATAAGAGATATTATAGAGGGAAATAGGTCTAAAATCCAAGAAAGAGGATACTTCCATTTTTTTGGAATGAGAGCACCGTAACTAGATGAGATGAGCGGATGAATTTTCCCTGAGATTCTTGACTCCTCTACCGTCCCCATTAATTCATTTTTTATCAGGTTAAAGAAATCAATGAAAAACTCAATCGTCCATCCATCAGGGCCCAGACTCTTGTCTTTTTTAAAAGACTTCATTACCATAAGGAGTTCCTCCTTAGAGGTTTGAAGAGGCAATCATTTTGTTCCTCATCAAATATTTGTGGGTATAAATCAATTCCCCAGAGGATATCCTCAATCCCACAGTCCCTAGAACTTTTGTATGATTTTTAAAAATAGTTTATTGCCTCTTTTGTGATGTCTTCCTCTGTGTGAAGAAAATTACCCTCCTCATCATTTATCCCCCAAATAATATTTCTTTCTCTCCTGGACTTTACAAATATATGAAAAAATTTGGTGTTTCTATCACCCTCTTTTAGCCAAATTGCACGACTTTTCAGTCTTCAGGAAGCTTCTTCAATGTCCAAAAGAGTATGTTTTTTCTTTTCCAGCTCCTTTATATGATAGCATAATTCTAATGAAATGGAGTTTTCTGTCAAACTTCCAATTGTCCTATCCAACTCCTTTTGAACGACATCAAGGGCTTTCCTATTCAAGAGACTTTTCCTGTATTGCCAATCTTTTACACTCTTCCTGAGAGATGTAAGCTTATATATGAAGGACTTAGAGTGAGAAATTTGGACCTGAGAAGGAAAATTTATCTAGGATTTTTGAATAAGTTCATTAAATTCAGAATCCTCCAGCCAAATTCTGTTAAATTTAAAATAATAGCCTTTCCTGAAACCCTAATTCCTCCATTGAAGAGAGATTGGTCTGTGGTCAGAGATGAAACATTTTTCAATATTTGTTACTGGTAAGCCCAGTCTATCTAATAAACTGTCATGGATTATGTTATGAAACCAGCTCACAAAAAGATAGAAAAGATAGTTGAACGCTTTAGAATTCAGCCTCTTCGTGGGGGCAACCTCCTTTACATTACACAAATGAACAATTCTTGGATGATTCAAATGACAAAACCTCCTTTCTATATATAGGAGTCTAAGGAG
>APFE030362584.1:23328-42997 GCA_000404065.3 Pinus taeda | reverse complement strand
ATCTTCGATTAAGTCTCAGTTTCTGGTCTTAGCGTATGTAATCTCTCGAAATGTCCTAAATGCAACTACATGCAAGAATTGTATTCGTTTCGTTTGGATGAAATCTAGCTACAGAAGAGTTAAGAGGTTCACACAAACAAAACGATGCAAAAAATTCTAATGCAGCTAACAACAAGAAAGGAAAAATCTTTTCTCTTTTTTTTTTTTTTTTTAAAAGCAAAAACTAACATAACATGCTAATTGATGAAAAGCAAAAAATCTTTTTCTTTTCTTTTAAAAATAATATGATAATGCACTTAAAGGGTTTCAAGAGATATTCACAATCAGATAATTCATTCCAAAGAATCTATAACCAAATCTGAAACATAAACAATAACCCAGCAAAGCAAAGAAAAACCAAGATCTTCAAGGAACTACGTAAGCTAAGTCACAATGAAGTCAGGTAAAAACAAGCAAGCTAAAAACGAGATACTTGCAGTATGAAATGTAAAACTCATATGACCACCAGAAGAATATGGAAATCAATCAACAAAAAGATCGGATCTGTAAATCATCAATCCAATAGAAGGCTTGATAACACAAAAAACCACAAAGGCCAAGATGTAAAATCGATGGACAAAGGCAAACAACTGAAGGATGGAAAATCCACCAGCCAAATATCAATCCAACAGACTTCTAGGAGGCATAAAAAGAGCAGAAAGACACAGACCAAAGTTTAAGAGACTGGCAAACAAGCTTATTAAAAAACTTAACTAGTGCGGCGCGACTGTAAGTCTGCAACTCGCGCTAAACAGAGATTGGCACGAGTTGTCTGAGAGCAACACGCGCCAATCAACGCGACTGTTCAAATAAAAAACGCGCTGGCGGAGTTTGCCAGGCAAAAAGACAGAACAGATGGTCTCAGGCTTGGCTTCTAATATCTAGACAGAGCCAGCAAGTAAAAAGATAGCAAAAACTCTAACCAAGAAAATTATTCAGACAAATAACCGAGAGAAAGACGATATGCGAGGCAAGATTGAGATTGCCCAGTTTGTAAACTGAACCGGAGATCGACTGAAGTGGTGTTGATCTACTTCACTTCTGCATAGCAGAAGTGTTTCGAAGGCTACCTGGCCGCTCTTCAGACTCCGTCCACAATTTACAAATCAAACAATACAAACACAATCAACAACCAACTTCCCCAGTGGAGTCGCCAAATTTTTGGGTTGGTAAATCCCCTCTGCGGACAGAGGCGATCCCACTAGCCCGACAGGGGTCTAGCAACAATCATACACGCTGCACGCAAGTTCCTAATTGCATAATTTAAAGGTTGATCAGAAAGATCTACTTGGAATCCAACGCTATTTGTCGTGGAAGAAACGTCGCTTCTGTCCTTTAGTTTTGGCCGGTCACTATCCTTACGTTCCACGCATGGACACCTGCACAAACAAAGAACAATCCAACACAAGCGTAAAATCCAATATCATGCAATTATATATCAGTCAAGTAGGATATAACTCAAATATCATCAGAAGAATATGTGAGTGGAACCATAATGACAGTTGTTCATTATTCAATAAAAGAAGAGAAGAATTACAACCAAATAGACTTGACGTTGAAATCTCCTCCAACTGGGTCAGCAGCTAAAGATGCCTTGCAAATTCACTTCCTCTCTCAACGTTCCAGCAGCATAACTTCTCTCTCAGCTCTTACTATCAATCCAGCATAATCTCAGCTCACCTTAGCTCTTGCAAAACTTCAAAACTAGCTGGTTCAATGCAGGGTGACAGTTATTTATAGATGGAGGAGGAGGGAGTATTCATTGTATCCGGACACTTACTGAAGATTTGGCATTGTCCCAGAATAGCCTTTGGACTGAGTTTTCATGGATGAAAAAGACGACACTCGATCACTTCCATGGGATTTTTCCCCTGAGAACTGCATGAGTAATGGAGGAAAAAACACTTCAGTGCGCGCTGGCCAAAAATCATGACCAATTTTGGGTGGCACGGGCTTTGTTCTGTGACAGCGTGTCCATGGGCGCTCCCTCTTTGGAGGAACTGAGCCATTGGCGCGGGTTAGACACTGTGGAACCGCGCTAATGAAAAAAGGGCATTTTTTAGGGCTAATCTTCAAAAGGTGTCTTCAGGGATATTGAAGTTCATACTTAGGAGAATCCAATGCAAGTGTTTTTAAGCTGTGTCACTGGTCACAGGTCCATGAATGTGTCCTCCAGTGTGCGAAAGCAGGGGTAACAAGGACGGTGACCAGCGGTGACAAATTACTGCGTAACAAATAGGTTGGATGAGATATTGTTGATCTACATAGGGTGGAAGATATTTTCTCCCCTATGCGATGACTCCTATTTCTTGACATAGGGTGGAATACGTTTGTTCCACTATGAAATGAACTGAGGTGAGAGTGTCCAATGGACCTTCCTCATTGTTATTGGATTATGGGTTGAGACTAAGCTCCCTGATGTGGTTTTAGGTTGAGATGTGATCCATAATGTTAATCTCTCTGATGTTTCTCAGGTTGTAGCATTGAACTCCCTGTTGGCAGATGAATAGAGCGTGGTAGCTTGGAATCCCCTTTGATATCAATTTATTCTTCTTTTAGATTTGAGAATGTTCAAAATATGAGTAGAGACAATCCATAGATAATCATAGACGAGCCGAGATGAGCAATGAAAACATTTGATGATGAGATACATGAGATAGGACATGATTTGATGACAAGATACTTGCAATGATTATAAGATGTTGTTTGAATTTCTCCCTAGATAAGAGGGAGTGTTAATTTGGAAGATCAGTGAAAATTGCCAATCATGGGAGTAGATTCCTCTTTTCGAGAGGAATAATTTTGAGTTTTGAAGCACTTGATTTGGACAAGGGAAAATGTATTTTTGAATTGAAGCCCACATGTGCAAAAAAGGATAGGTCAACCCAAAAGATAAATTGGACACCCTCAAATGGCTATAAATACAAGTCAAGTGATCAGGTTCTCAAAATTATGCTAGAGAATCAAAGTGTCAGAATTTTGTTAAACTTAGCTTCAGATCGAAGAGCTCGTCATTCTGATTCCAACGGTGTGAACGACACCCAAATCTTAGCTCGTATGCCGAAGTTCATATTTGACTTTCTTACATGGCAGGATTGAATGATGTGGAAAGGTCCTTTAGCAAATGAGGAGGTTCCAAGGCAAGCTGCCATTGGCCCCTCAATATCACAAATCGCAATCGCAGACATGTTGATGTTACAAATTATCCCAGAGCAAGCCAAGGTGCGGTGCGAGAATCGCAATCACACATCGCCCGGGGGGGGGTGTTACAGAATTGGCCCTCGGCAGGATCAGGGTTGCGATGTGATATCACAATCATAAATTGCAACAAGGTAGGACCCACATTCATAATACCATCGATGATTTGCGGTTGAGATTAGCAAAAAGAGCCCGAACGCGATACATTTATAGATTGTAGTTTAATGTCCCATTAGATCTGTTGATATCGCAATCGCACATTTCCACCTTATTTACAGACCATAAGACTGCAAAACTTGACCGATTGTGATTTGTGATAAAGCGATCGACTGACAAATTAAGTCCCACCACGCGAAAAAATTCTGGCTCGGTTAGCGGATTTTTGGAGCAAAATTGTGGGTTCCTGTTGGATATGGATCATTTTGTGGAACAAATAATGGGAAAACTAGGAGGTCATAAATTCTTCAATTTTCCACTAAATTGGTTGCAAAAAGAGGCTATATAGCCCAATTTGGACATTTTGGACTGATTGGAGAAGGTTTCAGAAGCATTTGAGCATTGTAAACATATTTTTTTACACTTTTGAGCATAATAAAGAGGCCCAATCCATTGCAAGATAGACCAAGGAGACGTAGCCCAGGAATGTGTTTTTGATGATATTATGTACATGTTCATGCTACTGTTCAGTTTATGTTTTTTGTTAAATCTCTCATAAAATTAACATAATAACTCTTCATTTCACTTGCAAAAATTTATGAATCCTTAAGCATAATGAAAGCATTTTGTTTATAATCTGAGGAAGATCTTAGCACTGCAAACTAATATTCTGAATCATATCAATTTAGTATTAGAGCACTAGGTTTTCTTTGTGAAAGAAGGATTTAATTATTTGCAAGTTTATGTCATGCTTACAAGGTTAAAACTCAAAAGAGGTGAAGGAAAGCTGGTTGGAAGCCCTAAAGTTGGTTCAAGGGAAGAAGAGCAAGGTTGCCAGAATCTCCAACACCAGTTCAGCCTCAAGTTGCAGTTGAGACTCCAGAGATCATGTCTCATGAAGGATAACCTACAAACATGTTAGAAGATGAGAAGACCTTCAGAAAATATTTCTTTGATATGACAGAGATGGTGAAGGTCCTTTATGAAGAGAGCAATAATAGGTTGCAAGGAGAAAGTTCCAAACCTCCCAACGAAGAAGGCTCTTTAGAAGGAGGTAATGGAAAAGGAGGTAATGGGAATGGAGACAAACCTCCATCCTCTCCACCATCTTATTCATATTCTTCTTCATAAGCATATTCACACTCTTCCACTAATACAACTCTTACTCATACTCATCATTATTCTTCAAAAGGAACTGGTAAATCACATTTTCTAAAACTCGATGTTAAATTCAAGTTCCCCATGTATAATGGTGAAGTGAATGCAGAGAAGCTTGATAATTGGATTCGTCAGTTGGAGGTCTATTACAGGATTCAAAACCTTCAAGAGGATGACATAAAGATTCAGTTAGATTCCTTGAGAATGGAGGGTGCAACACTAGTATGGTGGGAATCAAAGACCCAAGAGGAGATTAAAAAACATGGTAAAATCTCTATTTCTTGGAATGATTTCATTTCTACAATCAAAAGCCAATTCTACCCTCTAGCTTATGTGCATAAATCCATCATGAATTGGTAAAACTTTAGACAACTTACGTCAAAATGTGCAATATTACACCTAAGAATTCAGAAAAAGGTCTATGATGTTAGGTGTAGATTTACAGTCACAGGACACTTTGATGAAGTACATAGGGGGTTTACACAGTTACCTTAGGAATACTATCTTAATGTTTAATCCCAATAATCTAGATGATGTGTGTGTGCAAGCCACTCATCTTGAAGCAAGAGAGAAAAATACCCGAGAAGAAGGTAGTAAAAATCCATTTAAGGGTAAGGGAAAAGAAAATGCTTTCAAAGGGAAGGCAAAGAAAAATGTGTCTATTAAAAAAGAAGGAGAGAAAATTACATGAAAACACTGTTCCAGATAAGGTCATGATAAATCTCATTGTTGGAAGCTTCATCCCGAAATGAAACCAAAAAGAAACAACAACAAGGGAAAACAAAAGATTCCTGCAACTACTCAATAGGATTTGGGATTTGATTCGGGTGATGAAACTAAAATGATAACCATGGGGTTAAAAGGAAAAGAATCCATTGCCAGTAGTAGTTCTTCAGACTCGCAAAATGGAACTCCAAATGAAAAGAGGAGAATAGAATTGTTTCACATAAGGGTGATATCGAAACATAACAAGATTGATACGTTGTTTGATAGTGGCTCTCAAGCCAATCTTATCTCTGAAAACATTGAAAAGAGTTTAAATTTTGAAACTGTTACACATCATAAATTGTATCCACTTGTATGAGCAATGTGCAATTGTAGGTTACTAGAAAGTGTAAACTGAGATTCACTATTACTGCAAATTTCATAGATGAAGTGGAGCTTCACGTTGTACCATTAGATATCCATGGCATGGTTTTGGGCACCCCATACCTTTATGGCATAAAATTTATCTTCCATCGTCATGACAATAAATATATTTTATTCAAAAATGGAGTAGAATATATTATGATAGCTCACAACAAGAAAACAAATCCTTCACTCGTTAATGTAGGACAGATGAAAAGACTCATGAATTCGAGCCAGAATTTTGTGCTTCTCATGATCAAACCCAAAAATGATGTTGATAATGAAGCTTTTAAACGTTGTGATTTGAAATTTTAATCTAAATTGGTTGACCTAGTTAACCAATATGATGAGATGTTTAAGGAACCAAAGGGATTACCTCGCAAGAGAGGAATCCAACATGAGATACAGTTGTAACAAGATTGTCCTCTTCCTAACATTGGCATGTATAGGATGTCAGTGATGGAAAGCACATAAATTAAGACACAAATCCAATAGTTGTTGAATAAAGGGATCATTAGACCATCTTCCTCACCTTGTGGTTCACCTATTGTCTTGGTGCCAAAGAAGGATGGAACATGGTGCATGTGTGTGGAATTTCGTGCATTAAACAAAATTATGGTAAAGAACCGTTACCCACTACCTCAAATAGATGGTTTACTAAATCAACTGAAAGATGCGAAGTATTTTAATAAGTTGGACTTAAGAAGTGGCTACCATCAAATTAGAATATCTAAAGGATACATTTGTAAGACAATGTTCAAAACAAGATAGGGTTTTTTTGAATGGCTAGTTATGCTGTTTGGTTTATGTAATGCTCCTGCTACATTCATGCGTGTAATGAATGATGTGTTGAGGCCATTTCTTATGAATTTATCACAATCTACTTAGATTACATCTTAATTTTCAATAAATCCCATGTTGAACATGTCATGCGTGTAAGAAAAGTACTTGATGTCTTAAAAAAGAACAATTGTATCTTAAGATGTCAAAGCGTGAGTTTGGAAAGACTTGTTTAGTTTACTTGGGTCATATTGTTGGAGGAGGTGAGTTGAAAATAGACCCCTCCAAGGTTGATGTCATTGTGAATTGGCCAAGGCCCAAGATAGTTAAAGAGGTAAGAAGTTTTTTGGGAGCAGCCCAATACCGGAGTAAATTCATAGCTAATTTTTCTCTTATAGCAGCTCCTTTGCATGCGTTGACCAGCGTGAAAAAGGTTTTTCAGTGGGGAGGAAAACAACAAAAGGCCTTTGATGCATTGAAGGAAAATATCAATACAACTCTTGTACTCTCACTTCCATACTTGAGATAGTCATTTGAGATCCAGGCATATGCTAGTGACTATGCTATGGGTGCAGTCCTCATGCAACATGGTAATCCTATTTGTTTTCATTCAGAAACTTTTAATGGTGCAGTGATTAACTATCCTACATATGACAAGGAATTGTATGCATTGGTGCAAAGTGTGAAAAAATGGAAACACTACCTGATGGGTAAGGAAACAATCATTCACACTAACCATCACCCATTGCAATACTTGTAATCTCAATCAAAATTGCAGCAGTCACAACACTTCCGATGGATGGGTTTTCTTCAACAATTCCACTTGGTAATTGGGTATACGAAAAGTATCTACAATAAAGTTGTTGATATGATTTCTAGGCCGATTGTTAGTGCTACTACTTTACTCAAGCATAATTCTGTTTTACATGAAAGTTATATTATGCAATATGCATTAGATAATGACTTTCAAGATGTTTATGCAAGCTTCAGTCAAGGTAACCAAGTAGAGGAATTGGATTATCATTTGCATGATAACTTGTTGTACCATATTGGAAAGCTTCGTATTCTATAGGGAGAAAGAGTTGACATCATAAGAGAGGCACATTCTTCTCTTATTGCTCGTCATTTCTGTGTAAGTAAGACTGCGGCACATCTACAGAGGTATTGTTATTGGCCTCATATGCTTGAAAGTGTGTATCGTTTTATTAAAGGATGTTCATTATGTGCAATCAGTAAGCCTAGTAATAGGAAGTTAGGATTGTACACACCACTTCCGGTTCCTTCACGACCATGGGAGAGTGTTTTTATGGATTTTGTAGGAGGTATTCCATTGTCAAAAAGAGGTCATGATTATTTGTTTGTAGTTGTGGATAGGTTCAACAAAATATGTATTTTGATGCCATGTAAAAATCTAGTTACAACTAAACAAATTGCTCAGTTATTCTTTCATGATGTTTGGGTGCATTTTGGATTGCCCACATCCATTGTTAGTGATCAAGATTATTGCTTTGTGGGGAAATTTTGGTCAAACTTGTGGGGATTCATGGACACCAAACTAAAAAAGAGTACAACCTTTCATCCACAAACAGATGGTCAAATAGAGGCAGTGAACAGAACAGTGATACATCTTTTGTGTGGGTATTGCAGCAAGAATCCTAAGTTGTGGGATGAATAGTTGCACTATATTAAGCATGCTTAAAACTGGCCCAAGCACTCTTCCACTCAAACTTCACCATTTGAGGCATGCATGGGATACTTGCCTAAATATCCTTTGGATTTTATTTTTGGCAAAGTCGTTGGTATTGAAGGTCACAACAACATAGAAAAAGGAAGAAATTTCATTGAACAAATCCCATTAGTGCACCAAAAGGTTCAAGAACAACTTAAGAAAAGCCAAGGAAAGTACAAATAAAGGCATGACAAGCATCATCAAGATCACAAGTTCCAAGTTGGTGATGAAGTTTGGCTTCACATTAACAAAGAGAGGCTCCAAGGAGAAGGTAAAAAGCTTAAACCAATTCGATATGGTCCATTCATAATTTTGGAAAAGATTGGTAATAATGCCTTCAGGTTGGATTTGCCTTCATATATGTAAATTTATGTTGTTGTTAAAGTTGAGAATTTAAGGTTGTATGAGCCTCCTTTGATTGAAGATCAAGGAGAGAATGTTCAAATTCCATCGATTGAAGACTTTTCTCCACAATTTCTTGATGTGCTTCAGTTAGACACTATACTTGACAGAAGATCAAGGACATAAAAAGGGGAAGTATTGATTATCTTCTAGTGGGGCTCAAAGGTACAATTCCTTCAAAATCCAAATGGATAGAGGTTGGAAAGGTGAGGGAACAATACCTTCACCTGCTAAATAATTGAAAGTGATCCTTTTGGGGTCCAAAAGGCTTCCAGTGGGGAGGAGTGGTCAAGTGCTCAAATTTATGCTGAAAAATAAAAGTATCAGAATTTTGTTAAACTTAGCTTCAGACTGAAGAGCTCGTCATTCTTATTCTAATGGTGCTAATGACACTCAAATCAGAGCTCGTATGTAGATGTTAGAGCAGGTTAAAGTTCAGATTGGACTTGCTTACATAGCAAGATTGGATGATGTGGCAAGGTCCTTCAGGGAATCAGGAGGCACCAAGTGGTAAGCTTCCATTAGCCCTCACATATCAAAAATCACAATTGTAGGCAGGTCAACGTTACAAATCAGCCCCAGACCAAGCTAGGTTGTGATGCGATAATCACAATCGCACATCGGTGAGGGGGGGTGTTACAAAATCAGCCCCTGGCGGGATTAGGTTTGTGATGCAATATCGCAATCGCAAATCGCAACAAGGAAGAACCTGCATTCATAAGACCACCGATACTTTGCGATTGTGATTAGCAAAAAGAGGCCAGACAATATACATTTATAGCCTGCAGTTTAATGTTCGGTCGGGTCCGCTGATATCTCAATAGCACATTTCTGCCTTGTTCACAGACCATAAGCCTGCAAAACTTTGTTGATTGCGATTTGCGATAAAATGGTCGGCTGACAGATTAAGGCCCACTGCGCGACAAAATTATCGCTCGGTCAGTGATTTTTGGAGCAAAATTGTGGGTTCCTGTTGGATATGAAGCATTTTGTGGAACAAATAATGGGAAAACTAGGAGAAGCCATAACTTCTTCAGTTTTCCACCAAATTGGTTGCAAAAAGAGGTTATATAGCCATTTTTGGACATTCTAGACATATTAGAGTAGGTTTCAAAAGCATTTGAGCATTGTAAACATATATATTTTACACTTTTTAGCATAATAGAGAGGCCCAATCCATTGGAAGCTAGACCAAGGAGACGTAGCCTAGGAGGGGTGAACTCCTTTATCATGTGCTTGTTGTAATGTGTTTTTGATGATGTTTTGTACATGTTTATGTTGCTGTTTAGTTTATGGTTTATGTTAAATTGCTCATAAAATTAACATAAAAACTCTTCATTTCACTTGAAAAAATTGATGAATCCTTAAGCACAACGAAAGCATTTTGTTTATAATATGAGGAATATCTTAGCACTGTAAACTAATATTCTGAATCAGATCATCAAGTGACCCTCATTTGGATATCATCATGATCATTCTTATTTCTTTGGTTTGGCTTGCACAAGTTTGAGGTGGTTCGCAGAAGTTAGCTCACATGTGTGATTAGGGTTTTTGGGTTCTAGTTGTAGGGTTGGCACAAGATTTTTTCGATCATAACTGCTGGCACACAAATCTATGAGTTCGGTTGGAGAGTTTTAGCTACATGCACACCTCTCTCTACGTGTAGTTGAAACTTAGGGTTTGATTTTTACATTTGACTATAGATTTCAGCAGTTGATCGTAGATATTAACAGTTGATCTCAAGCTTCTGGATTAGGTTTTTGATTATTAGTAGTGTTGGGTTCATCTATTGGATATGGTTTAGTTAATTTTTTTTTGAATAGTCTTGTGGATAAAGGAATGGATCATTGTACTCTCTCTTTGCTGAAAGATTCAATGATAATCTAATAATAAGAATAATTTGAAAGGGTTTCCCCCCTTGTCGGGTTTTGCCTGATCTCCAACCAATATTGGTGTCTTTGTGTGTGAATGATTTTCTTTTATTGTTCCTTTATGTTCCACTGCATTAATGATTGTTTGTTCTATATAATTTCATATATTGTTGAATAATGTTGTAAAACTGAATAGTGTTATTATGTTGTGAGGTGAACTTAATATGTAAATGAAGAAATGCAATTATCTAAAGCAAAGAACAATATATCCCTTAGAAAAATATAACATGAAGAAGAGAAATCTGGAATATGATCCACAATTTGGTTTTCAAGTGGATGTTTCTAGTCCAGAATGGGACACATCATGTTCACAAAATATGTAGATGGTAGGTCTACATTTTGGAATATTTCAACGACATATTTTGTGAATAATGGTGGGTCATGTTCTAGACTCGAAATGTCCACTTGAAATCCAAACTGTGAATCATATTATGAATTTCTCTTCTTCAAATATATTTCATATATATAAGTATAATGTTGAGAAAGAACCCATAAACTTACTTAAAAACTTGATAGAGTTAATTTTAACTTGATTTTGAATGTTAAGTAACTTTTTAAATTAAAAGTACAAACTAATTATATGTATAACATTGAAGACAATTCACATAATTATTGTCGAAGGCTTCTTATTTCAACTTAAGGTGGTTGAGGCTCTATTGACTTTTTATTTTTATTTTTTTAATTGATGGCCTAGATTGATTCTCAAGGGAATATGATCAACATATGCTTAGTCTTAATGTTTATCAACGACTATAGTGTGTTACAAAATTTGTTAGGTTGTATTGGCTTTTAATAAATTTAATAAATTATAGTTTTGCCACGTGGCTCCCTTCCCACCAATTTCCTAGGAATTTGAGAATATTCCAATTCTAATTAAACAAGGAAATTAATATATAAGCAAATTATACTTAGAAAAATGGTCCATTCTACAAACAACTTAATAAACCATGCAAATATTAAATAATCATGAATGATATGATATTGTCATATATAACTTTGACAATGATGAAATGACCAGTGTCACATTTATTTTATAATGGTGATTTTTATACGGAGAGGGTGTTATAGACTTGAGTTTGTTTAAGGGAGCACATTATTCTTTAATTTTTGCATGGTTCATATATAAATTAAATATGGTGCATGAGAGTGGTAAATATAGGAATCTAGTGAAGTTTATGGAGTATGTATCATGGAGAAGCACATTTATGAGTAATTTTTGAATTAAAAATGTAGGATGCAAATAAAGTTATATTAGATTTGTTGTACATATTGGATTTGGTCAATGAAAACACATTTTATTAGCGAATATAATATTTTAAAATATTAATGGATGGTTGCAATTAAATATGTGTATTTTTAATTTAAGAAGTATGAAGAATTTAAAATAAATAAAAAAGGAAAGTAAGGTGACATTACAATGTTGAGATATTATAGCAAATATAAGTATAAATTTTTGAATTTTTATTTATTTATTATAAGGATTAGGAAATATGTGGATGGTTTTCGATAATGTATACACGAAAATATAACGATGTTGGAAAGTATAATAATTGTGTTTTTATGACATAGTTTATAATAAATAGAAGTATTAAATTATAAGTGATGAATTTTACGAATTAGAAGTAGTATTATAGTCATATAGATGATCAAACAAAAAAAAAATAAATTTCCAAAAATACTTTATATGAAATATGGAGGCATATGAAGCCTATTATGGAGTGTTAACATGTATTTGGAAATAAAAATCATTTTCGAATTCCTAATGAGTAGTGGCGAGCCATATTTAATAATGTACACAAATACAATTTTCTTATGATGATTGTTTTAAGCACATAGATGATGGAACATAATGAACTAGAGCTTGGTGATAAAACATGTTGTACCAATTAATTAAGAGTTTACTGTAAACCCTAAATATACACCAAATATTGAGAGGAATTATATTTACTAGATAACAAAAGAATTCGAAGCATAAGACATTTCAAAAAAAACATAAGAAAATGATAAAAGCACCAAATAAATAGGGAAGAGACTAAAATAATATTAGAATATTTTAGAAGACTCTTGTATGTCTAAACTAGAAGATAGTGAATGAATAAAGACATTAAAGCATAAGTAACCTATAAATTAGAAATATGTAAAAAGTGTACAACACATAAGAAGTGCATAGGATGAAAAGAAACCAATGGATACCAATGAACAAATCTTGTGTTCTTGACCATTCTCATAAGTTTAATTAAACTGCATACCTTTCAAGAAGAAATATAGAAACTTAAGTGGCAAGTATCAATGAAATTTTAGATGGATTCCATTCATCGCTTGGGAATTAAAAAACCACTTTAACATAAGAAAGTTATAAAGTGTAAGAGGGTTTATAGTGGCACAATTAACAAACATAAACAAAGTTGGGTAGCTAAAGGCTATCTTTCGAAGGGAGTCATGGATTAAGAGGAGGCATTTGCATCAATATTGAAGATAAATTAGCTCATCTTAACATTGTAAACATGGTTTGTCTTGATTATCCAATTTTTTTAATGGATATAAAGAACACATTCTCGAATGGCTTCATTGACATAGAAGTTTATATGGAATGAATAAAAATAACTTTAGAACCTAGTAAGGAGTATTTACTATGTAACCTAAGGAAAGCATTGTATGGGTTGGAGTAGGAATCAAGAGTTTTGTATTCTTGCAATGAGGAACATCTAATGAACGCAAATTGAGTAGTCTCTTCCTATACATGAATTATACATCATCTAGTGAGTTATTGAAATTTGTATTACGTATATCTATGGCCTAATTATGACTGATAGTCATAAAAGTGAAAAATTACAGAACTGAAGTAGGATCTAAAGAAAATATTTGGCATGAAAAGTCTTGACCTTCTTCATTATTATGTAGGCATTAAGAATGCATAAAAATATGAGAAAATAAATTTCTCTTAGAAAACATATGCCACTGGCCTATGAAATAGATCAAATTAACATACTATAAGTTTATGGACACTCCCATGGAAGATGGAGCGACACTAAGCAAAGATGAGAGAATGAAGCAATGAATAAAACCTTATATAGGAAATATATTTGATATTTTGATTTATTTGACCATGATACAACTTGATATAGGTTTTATGATGGAATAAATATTATTACCTACTAGTTGAGAATTATTGCCTTAAAACAAGAAATCTAGACCCAAAACTATTTAATATAATCAATTTTTTTCAAAGCAAATCAAGATTAATGTGTTCTCAAATGAAAGAAAACAAAATCACTTAATTTTACAACCATAACGAATTAAAAAAAATGGTGATACTAAAATTATTGAATTAAAAAAATGGATGTATTATACTATCTCTAAGATAAACAACAAGCAAAATAGCCCTTAGAAAAAATAAAAAACAAAATGACACTTCTATCAACAATGAATGTTCTTTAAATTAGAATTTGGAAAAACGTGGTGATATTAATATCATTGGTTTCCAATTTAGGCTTCCGTGATCTTGTTGTACTGTCCAACAACTCCCACTTTAATGTATTATAAATTTCCTATAAAATTTATTATATCAAAATAGGGACCCTTCATCTTAAAAAAATAATAAAAAATCTTATAATCAAAGTTTAATACTTAGGATTTTTAATTAAAGCTCAAATATTAAACCTTGATTATCCCAAAAAAAACAAATTAAATAGCCCCCAAGACACAAACTATACTTAGGCTTAAGTATTAAACATTATGGGTTATTTAATTAAAAAACAAAATAAAACGGATATTTTTAAGATTCCCGATGGTTGAAGTCTTTACAAACTTCAATACTCCGCCATACTCTGCATCGCATTCATACCATAATAAATCAACATAACTCAAGACCCTTCTACCAAACTCCATTGCGATTGCGATTAGACCAGACCCGACGGGAAAATATACATCCCAATTCATAAGTCCCTGCATCCATGGAAATCGCAAAAGGTTCCGAAGAACTTAATTCTGAGCCTTAATCCACTACGATTATGATATAAATTGAACCTGATGGGAAAATCAACTTCACTTCATTAAAATCTTGTGTCTACACAATTGACAAGAACCATTGCCCAAGTCTCGCTAATTATCTCTTTTGCGATCTGCGATTACTCCAGACCCGATGGGATTATCCATTGTAATCCATAAAATCCCACGTCTGAGGCTATCGTAAAAGTTTAAAAGCTTAAGTCCAACCCCGCTCTAGACGCTACTTTGCGATATGCGATAAGGCCCGGACCCACCTGGATTATACACTGTGATTTATATTAATATCGTGTCTAGGACCTATACCGAAATCACATAGTTTTAAAAATTCATGCCTCATCCCAATGCTGATTACGATACACTTCCCAATGCCGATTGTGATATGACATCAATAGTGACGTCATATCCATGTCATCCTCCACATCACCATTCCACGTCACCCCAGGATCTGGAAATTGCAAGTTTTAAAGGGACACGACTTATAATAAACCCTTCACCCTAGCCAATTTGTGATTTACAATTAAACCTAGACTCGACGGGATTATAAAATCCATTCCATAAATTCCCCGCATCTAGAGCTATCGTAGTTTCAAAAGACTCCTACCTATTGCGATAGCGATTAGACTAGACTCAATGAGATTATTCACTCCAACTCATAAATACCCCGCATTTGCAGCTATCGCAAATAACAAAGGATCGCCGCTTCCTGCCTCTTCTTCCCATTCCGATTGCAACATGATTTAAGAAGGCCCCCTTTTAATTTTATTTGGAATATGCCCGGTCTAATCCGATTGCAATTTTTCTGAGTTCTGCCCCTTATTCTAATCTGATTGCAATTGTTTTATGATCTTCCCCAAACTCTCGTTTCTGATTGCGATAGGCCATAAAATCACCTCCTCATTCTGCATTCCTCTCCATGATGTCTGTGTCAAGATTTATTGCGCTTTATGTTTTTCTTGATTTCCTGCAAAATGTGATTTGTTTCGAATAAAACTCACTTATCATCTCATTTATGTTTATCTTATCGATTCCTATTTTTTGTGTTCAGGTTCATGATAGAGGAAGAAGCTGTGCTGATAAGTGGCATATTAGTTCAAACAGGTAGACAAACATCCAAATAATTTGATGGAACAAACAAAGCTAATGAAGACATCAAATCACTTTTAGAATCTTCTACCAAAATATTGTTTTCCTTTAAGCATTGTTGAAGGGATCTATTTAAAGGCCCTCAACGCTGTGCACAATAGATTCAGTTGTTTTTTGCTATTTAAGCTTACTTTTTGTATGAAATAAAGGTCTGAAATTTTATGAAGAAAGGCTTACGAAAGCTCGCACTACTGTACTTTAATCATTTTCTCAATAGAACGTCTAGAACATTATTTAGGAATTTTCATAAAGAATTTTGAGAAGTTGCATTACTGTACTCTTGGAATCATCTTTATGGGAAGGAATAAACTACTGCTATTTCTTTTATGAGCCGAGTAAAGTGTATCTGGTATTTCTATAATTATACCTCTGTTTTTTTCATAAGTAAATAGTAAATTTGTCTTTTCAGATTGCTTATTACTTGATATTTAAAGAACATTGGTACATGTATTCACTACTGATCATGCTGCCATTGATATTTTTATACATGTTAAGCAATTTGATTTGATATTCTAAATGCGATATGAGTTTACACATTGTTTTGATTAACTATTTAATCAAACTAATCATCTTGAAATAGTTTAATTTCCAATAGATTTTGAGCAATTTATATTGTCATTTACTAAGGAAAATCATTATAGATCACATCTAGATAAAAGTTAAACAATCCCAGGTTATAGAGTAGATTAATGCATATGTTTTCCATTTGATCCATTGCTAGAAATTCATCTATTTCACTTCACTATAACAATTACACATCCATTCAATAACCTTTCATTGGGAAACTGATCCCATTATCCCTAGTAAGAGCCACTACCTAAACGGAAAAGGAGTTGTCTTAAGGTCTATACTGGGTGGTTTTTCCCTTGTGTTGAAGTAGATATTTTCGAGGCCTCAACACCTTTTGGTGCTAGAAGGAGGGCATGTAGACTATGAATGGTTTTTAGTCCAATCCAAAAACAAAAGGCCATTCCAAGAGTCATTCTCCCTCCAAATCTCCTACAACTTCTAGATCCCTGCCAAAATTTCCTACTTTTAGATCAGGAGTTTTACAATCACCTCCCAAGTCTCCTAGAATAATTCTTGAGGTAATCCCTACGAATTATACTACAGAATCACCAGAAATTATAGCTTTCATAAAGAAATTGGAAAACGTCTCCATTTCAGCAGAAAATCCTGAATAATATGAAGATTTTGAAGGAAGAATAACTTCTATTTTTCAAAAAACTGGTGTTTTAACTCGGTCCCAAAGTGCAAAACTTGGCATCTTGCCATTTGAATTTCCACTTCAATCCCGCTGAACGAAAACTGCTACATCAGATTCCCAAACATCTACTAGTGAGATTACCTCTTTCTCTCATTCACCAACATCTCCATTTCTTCATTTTTCATTTCCTTTCTTTCTACCAATCACTTCATCTATTTCTATTTCCTCTACACAAATAACTAGTGCTGTCTCAAGCAGTACTATCACAACTACCAGTTCTTCTTTCATCGCATCCACCTCTCCAACTATTACAATGGTAGCTAAACCATGGTCCAATCCGGGAACTATTAAAGTGGAAGCACCACTTCATCCTCTACCAAAACATCCTGAAAGATGGCTTCCCAAATTCAATCCTGATGAAGGGTTACCTCATGAAGAGAACCTTAATAATTTTATGTTAGCCATCAATCTTAATGAGGTAGATGAAGAAGATGTTGTTGTTAGGTTATTCCTGTACACTCTTACAAGATCAGTAGGGTCTTGGTACTTTTAATTACCAGCCAATTCTATTACTAGTTGGAATATTTTTGAAGAACAATTTTTGACTAAACTTGGTGATGATCGCTCAACTGCATCTCTTATCAATGATCTTTCCAATTTAAAAACAAATTCTGGGGAAAAGAAAAAGATTTCAATTCTAGATTTAAAAAATTGTTAAATAAAATCCTAGCTACTTCTAGGCCTGGTGTCGATGTACACGTTAAATGGTATATTTGATCTCTTCCTTCTAACATAGGAATTTTTGTAAATAGAGCTAACAAAAATACCTTGCTAGAAAACATGAAAGAAGCTGTGTCTGTAGAGAATGGGGTAAATGCATTAGAAAATAAAAATATCAGGAAGACATAAAATTAAAAAGAGTTACATTTAAGGATGAAGCTAAAAAGAAATCACCTAAAGATCCCTTTGATCTTGAAGACTTACAACAAGTCACTAAAACTTTATCTAACGAGATGGTAGAGATCAAAAAACAAGTAGCTGAATCCTCTTCCAAAAATCTTTTAGACCATTCAAAAGAAATCGACCACCTAATCCACAACCTCCAAACACGATCTCTAATGCAAAAATTGATGATGAAGATGAGGAAGAAGCAACATTTTCTGCTGATGAATCCCAAGATGAACAAATAGCTGAGTTAAATGGAATGTAGGATTTTAGTCTTCTTATTTCTGATATGAAAATGAATATGAAGCATTACCTATTAGCACAAGAAGAAAAAGTCCAGTTGATCCTATACAACCAATTCAAAAATAGAAACCTTCAACTTCCACTGCTAAAGATAAAGTTGTTGTTAAAAAATCCAGTTCCACTTTTCCCCAAGCAATTCCATCATCATCCAATTCTCAATATTCACCCAAAACCTTAGTAGTTTCAGATACTATTGAGTACAGTATAGTTGAGGATATGAAGAAAATAAAAGCAAACATTTCCCTTCATGAACTCACTAAATTCAAACAATGACAAATTTTTTTACTAAAAGAATTGAATGCAGTACCTGCTTCTCCTCTTCCTACTGCTGTGGTATCCAATGCTTCTAATGGAATGGGTAAACCTCCTCGTAATACATTATTCGATTCCTCTAATGCTATTCTGATAGGTGACAAGTCTAACTCACATACTCCTCCTTTTCTTTTGACTTTTGAAATATTTAATAAAAATGTACACAACTTCTTGGTAGATTTAGGGGCTTCTTCGAATATCATGTCGTTCAGTTTGTCTGAAATTAAACATGTCACCCTAGAAAACTCTAGTTCACATTATGAAAATTGATAGGAAAAAAGTCAAAGTCATTGGAGAAATGAATTCAGTTCTTATTAGATTATCTTCAAATCCCGAAGTTTGTCAAATAATGTAGGTTTTAACCCCGTACAAAAATTACTTGCATACGAATTCTAAAACACATAAAATAAACAATTCGAGATCATAACACATAACACACATACACAAAGATTTCCCTTGGATCCCAAAACCGGGACTACCAGCTTGATTTTTCATTATGTTCCTTTCAATGTTACAATACATATTTATACATGTTGAAGCATCCAATACCATGGACCGAAAACCATCGCGTCCAAAAAACATGTGTGAAAATCATGCACAAAACCATAGGTGGATCTGCCCAACCTAACATAGGGTCCAAAACCAAAATTTTCCGGGGTGCTGCCCTTGACCCCATAAAGTGGGGCTACAGGTGCCCTTCAAACCCCCTGTTAACTACATGGAAAGAATATAACACAACCCGACATTCTCCCACTTGTTGTTTTCCTTCCACAAGGGGCCACAAGAGAGCTTAGTCATTTTCCCAGCCTTGAAATTCCCATTGTCTCTCTACACCAAGAGAACTTCTTAGAGCTCATAGGTTTTGTTAATGCATATGCAGTATTCTTTGAAGTGTCCACCTTTACCAGCAACACCTTTTTGTCTTCTATCATATCCCTCACAAAGTGATACTGAACATCAATGTGCTTTGTCTTTGAATGATAGCAGGGTTCTTTGCCAAGAAAATTGCACTTTGGCTGTCACAGTCTATCCTTATAGCTCCCTGTACTAACCCCATACTTGAACACAATCTTTGCAACCAAACTGCTTCCTTGCTTGCTTGAGTGGCTGCCATGTATTCTGCCTCTGTAGTTGATAGTGCCACTACAGATTGTTTCTTACTCATCCAACTGACTGCACCTCCAAATAGGTTAAACACATACCCACTTGTAGCTCTTCTTTGATCTAGAT
>APFE030362584.1:0-23308 GCA_000404065.3 Pinus taeda | reverse complement strand
TTCTGCAACTCCATTTTGCTGAGGTGTATATGGAGTAGTCTTTTGCCGTGCTATACCACACTTCTTACAGAATTCTTCAAATTCCTTACTGCAAAACTCTCCATCGTTATCTGTCCTGAGCACCTTTATCTTCTTCTCTGTCTGGTTTTCCACGAGAGCCTTAAATTCTTTAAACCTATCAAAGACTTCAGATTTCTTCTTAAGGAATATATATCCATGTATTCTTTGAGAAGTCATCTATAAATGATACATAGTACACAGACTTACCCAATGATGGAACCTTCATAGGTCCAAACACATCACTGTGCACAAGTTCTAATATCTGTTTCACCCTCTTACTACTAGAGGGGAAACTCACCCGATTTTGCTTCCCATATACACAATCTTCATAGAAATAAAAATCCAGAGAGCTATTACTCATACCTTCTACCATACCTTTACCATGAAGTATCCGAAGGTCCTTTTCTCAAATATGTCCAAGCCTTTGATGCCACATCACGGTCTTCTCTCCAGAGACCACTAGATTTTCTACTCCACTTTCAGGAACCAAAGAACTATTGCACGCATCAATAACAGTGCTACCTTGCAACTTGTACAGAGTTCCAATCCGAACTCCCCGCATCAATACCAGTGCTCCTTGAACCATCTTGCAGGTATCCTTCTAGAACATTTTTTTTACACCTGCATCATCCGGCTTGCTAACAGAAATTAGATTTCTGGCTAATGTAGGAATATGTAGAACACTTGGAAGCATTCTATACCTTCCACCTTGCAGTTTCAACTTTACTTTTCCGCGACCAACGATTCTAGCCTTCCTGTCATGCCCCAAGAAGACATCACCACCATCATATTTATCATACTCGCAAAACCACTCTTTATGGGGAGTGAAGTGAAAGGATGCACCTGAGTCAATCAACCATGCCTCATGATCTACATGTGTACTTGAAGAAGCCAAGTACACATCCCCACCTTTAGATTTATAGTCCCTTTTGTAGTGCCCTTCCTTTCCACATTTCCAACACACCACCTTTAAGGTTTTCCTGGAGATTTAGATCTCCCACTCGATGACTTATTTTTGTTTCTATTATGGGTCCGCCCTCGTATAGACAAGGCATCACCATTTTGGCTCTCCATATTTTTTTGTCTCATCTCCTCCGTCAGCAAGGATGAGACTATTTCATCAAAATGCAAGGTAGTTGCATTGCTACCTTTGCAATAAAAAAGACTATCCCAAATCTGGTAGAGGACACAAACAAACTGATGCACTTATTCTCATCTGAAATTTAATACACAGATGCTAATTACTTACCACAATATTAAAGCATCCATATGCTCTGTCACCAAGTCTCCTCTTTCATCCTCAGGTATACAATTTTTCCGCCGGAAAAGTTTATTCATAGAGACTTAGATTTTATACAAATTCCCTAACTGTCCCCAAATCCTTTGCCGTAGCTTCCCCTGATACTTCAGCAAAACTGAATCTGAGACACACAATCGTATTGTGCTCTTTGCCTTCCGATCCAACTTCTTCCATTCTTCATCGGACACTCCCGTTGGTTTAGTACCCGAATCTACCACGATCCACTGGTCTTTATCCACCAACAGATCCTGCATCTTGAGTTTCGACAACTCAAAACTCTGACCATTAAATTTCTCTATCTCTATCTTTCCACTACTCGCCATCTTCTTTTATCACCAGAATCAATCTCGCAGATCTCCCACTGAATAGGGTCTAACATAGGCCCGAGCGAAACCCCTCAGCAACAAAGGCGTCCCCTTGAAGCCAAAACAACTTTGATACCAAATGTAGGTTTTAACCCCGTACATAAATTACTTTCATATGAATTCTAAAACATAGAAAATAAACAGTGCAAGATCATAACACATAGCACATATACACAAAGATTTTCCCCTGGATCCCAAAACCGAGACTATCGGCTTGATTTTTCATTATGTTCCTTTCAATGTTACAATACATATTTATACATGCCGGAGCATCCAATACCATGGACCGAAAATCATCGCGTCCAAAAAACATGTGCGAAAATCATGCACAAAACCATAGGTGGATCCGCCCAACCTAACATAGGGTCCAAAACCAAAATTTTCCAGGGCGTTGCCCTAGACCCCATAAAGTGGGGTTATGGGTGCCCTTCAAACCCCCTATTAACTACGTGGAAAGAATATAACACAACGCAACAAATAATTAATATACTTGTTACTGATATCCCACATTTCTATGTTTTAATTGTTAGTAGAGATTGGTCAGAAAAGCTAGACGGTTATTTTGCCATTGATTGGTCTCACTTATGGGTTCCATTTAATGGAAGACAAATCAAATTAGAATCAACTGAGAAGAACACATGAAACATTCAGTAACAAATTTCGAAGGTGAAAATGAGGCAACAACATTTAATAACAACATTCTTGGAAACTACTCTACTGAATCATTTTTGAGAATTTTAAAGCACAAACATCACCACTTCTGAGTAATTCTTTAACTTCTCAAATTGAAAATTTTTCATAGACAGACTTTTTCAGATGTGTAAATATGCTAGAAAAACCATTAGTTAGTTCTTTATTCTCGACATTGTATTTTGATGGGTCGAAATCAAGTAATGGTGCAGGAGCAGGTTGCATATTGATTAATCTTGAAGGTGTGAAGACAATGCTAACTTGCATATTAGAATTCAAATGCACAAATAATATTGCAGAATATGAAGCATTAGTCCAAGGCATGTATAAAGCAATTAGCCTTGACGTTAAATACCTTCAATTTTATGGAGATTCAGAAATTGTAGTTAAACAAGTAAGAAACATGATGCATTGTATCTCTACACACTTGAAGCATTATCAATCTTTGGTTCAGTCTCTCACTTCACATGTTTTAGTGTTTCACATTTATGCTATTCCTAGGATTCAGAATGCCAGTGCTGACCTTCTTGCTAACATTGCATCAAAATTGATCCCATCCGAAGATTATAATCCCGATAGATTTTATGTAGAATTAATATTTAGACCATCCATTCCCGATAATATCACCAACTGGAGGGTATTTAATGATGATGAATACATTTTAAGGTTCTTAACTTCTGAAAAATCATACAATGACCAAATAATTGATCAGGATGAACATGATGATAAATTAAAATAGAAACTTGATGATAATCCCATACCCAAATTTGTAATAGATCTTGAGGATCTCTATGATTTAAAAGAGTTTCTAATTCAAAACTACAGAGTTCAACTTTGATATTTGAATTAATAAATATTGAGATAGATCTTAAACCTTAGAACATCAATTTAGGACTTGGTCTCTCATTTGAAGAAAAATTATCCTTCATTAGTTTATTAAAGAAATATAAGGATGTCTTTTCTTGGAGTTATGAAGATCTCAAAACGTTTGACACTTCTATCTTTCAACATACAATCCTGATGCTATCAAATGATAAATCTGTCCAACAAAAACTAAGGAAAATTCATTCGAACTTAGAAAATCAAATCAAAACACAATTGAATAAACACCTTAAGGCTAAGATTTCCTATTAGGCATTCAAGATGGGTTTCCAACTTGGTACCTATTAGGAAGAAAAATAGTGATATCCACATTTGTATAGATTTTAGTAATCTTAATAAGGCCAGTAAAAATGATAATTTCCCACAACCCACTATGGAACAGATTTTACATTCATTTGCTGGTTCCAAACTTATGTCTTTCCTTGATAGTTTCTCTGGATATAATCAAATCATGGTCCACCTAGATGATAGGCTAAACACTACTTTCAGAACCAAATGGAGAACTTATCCCTACCAAAAAATGCCATTTGATTTAATAAATGCAGGGGCCACTTTCCAACGAGCCATGGATATAGATTTCAAACATATGTTAAACTAAACGGTTATTGTTTATATGGCTGCCATTATTGTTTATTCAAAGAACATAAATAGTCACTTGTAGGACTTAAAACAAATTTTTGAATGCTGTAGCAAATATGGAATTTCATTAAATCCAAAAAAGTTTTTTTGTTTTTTTTGTTTTTTTCGCTCTTAGTGAAGGGGAACTTTTAGGATTCATTGTGTCAAAAAATGGGATTTGCATTGACCCTTATAGAATAAAACAAATTTCAAAAATTTCTCCACCATATAACAAAAAAATCATGTAATCATTTTTTGGACAGATCAATTTTGTCAAAAGGTTTGTCCCTGCTTTCTCACAAATAATTTTTTTGTTACAACAAATGATTAAGAAAGACACAATCTTTAAATGGGGTCATCATGAAAAGTAAGCATTTGATTTAATCAAATAGGTAATTATCGATGCTCCTTCTTTAAATACTCCAAATTTCTCCAATCATTTCATCTTATATACCTTTGCTTCTTCAACATCTTATGATGTTGTTTTGACACAAATTGATAATAAAAATATCGAAGCACCCATCTCTTTTTTTAGTTCAAATTTCTAGGGTGCTGAATTCAATTATTCATATGTAGAAAAAAAAGCATCTATTGTATATAAATATGTAAAGCATTTTCAATCTTTTCTTTTAAAAACACACACGAAAGTAATAGTCCCATTACCAACAGTGAGACAATTACTAATGTAGAAATAATTAGGACAAAAGAGAGCGAATTGGGTAAAAACTCTGCAGGAATATGATATTGAAATTAAACTAGCCAAAATTGTCAGAGGGCAAGGTTTCTGCAAGCTTCTTACAAGAGAATCAAACATACCATCAAAAGGGGACACAGGTAACAATAAGCACATTTATGAGGTAAGTGTAATTGATGTTGATTCCCAATACGCTAATTTATTTTTTTATTTAAAAAATGGATATGCTCCTCCTGAACTCAATTATAAAAGAAAAAGAGCTTTACGATTAAAAGCAAGTCATTGTGAGAGAGAAACTATGATTCCATATGGTTAAGATGATTAGAAGAGTCTGAAGCACAAAAAGTTTTGTAGGAACTTCACGATGGACCAACAAGTGGACACTTTGGAGGAGATAATACATCACACAAAATCTTACATGGTGGATACTACTAGCCCACTCTCTTCAAAGATACCCACGCATACGTGAGGAAATGAAAAACATACCAAACTGTTTCTGGAAGATAAAGGAAACCAACCTTGCCTCTGCAGCTAGTCAACATTGTACAACCTTTCGAACAATGGGACTGGATATCATAGGTGAGATTCGTTCCTCATTCTTCTAAACAACATAGATATATTCTAATTGCTACATATTACTTCACTAAGTGGGTGGAAGAAATTCTGCTAAAGGTAGTAAATTCTGAATCTGTTATTGAATTTATTGATCAATTTGTCATTACAAGATTTGGTTTTCCTTTTGCACTTATATTTGATAATGCATCTTATTTTTCGGGTAATAGTATGATTGAATTTGCAATTAGTAGAGGTTTTAAACTCAAATATTATGCTAATTACTATCCCTAGGGAAAGTGGTTTTGCAGAATTCACTAATAAATTTTCCTTAGAATAATCAAAAGAAATGTAGATCAAAATCAAAGAAATTAGCACAAAGCTTTAATATTTTCTATATAGGCTGATAGGATAACTAAGAAGACCTCTAGAGGCACTTCTCCATTTCACCTAGTCTATGGGAAGGAATCCATTATTTCATCACATTTATCTCTTGCTTCATTAGCCCTAGTTCAATTTATTGAAGAAACACCTTCTTCTCCCTTGAAATTAAGAAATTCACAAATCCTAAAACTAGAAGAAGAAAGGGAAAAGGCCAAATTCACATACACCAAACATCAAAAGATGATGAAATCTTCTTTTAATGCAAGTTCAGTCACACAAATATCCTTCCAAGTTGGAGATCTTGTTCTCAAGTGGGACAAAGCACACAAAGAAAAGGGGAAACATACCAAATTTTAGAAGTTATGGCTTTGTCCATTTCAGATTGTTGAACAGATAAGCCCATCTACATTTATACTTCAAGATTTATCAGGAAAGAGAGTTTCTCTTCCTGTAAATGGGCTCATCTTAAATAAATTATTTTCTTAATTTCTTAAAAAAATAAAAAAATAAATAAAGAATAAAATCTATAAAAAAAATCACTCCCATTGTACATCCTGCTGCAATTTATTTTTCCTTTTATAGATTTTGTTAATAAAATGTTAAATAATACTATATTGACTTTTCAAACATCTCTTGAAGTTATTTTTATTTTTTCATTTTGAAGGTAGGAGTTTTTAAGAAGTGGTTATCAAAATTTAAAATTAGATAAAAGTTATATAACTCTGAAAATATTTTCCATTAAGTTGTAAAATCTTTAAAAAAACCTCAAACTTATATCCTTTTACTCTAGTTTCAGTTAAAAAATTATCCTTAAAAAGTAAAGACCGTCTTACGACTCAAAACTTTCAACTCGGATTTGTCATCCAAAACTCCTAAAAGAATCAATAATCCTCCCCATCCATTAAAAAAAGAATTTTTAGAGTGTAATTCTAAAATATAATAAATCTAAGAAGATAAGAGGCCTCATGATGAGCCCACTTACCATGTTCACAGAGAATCAATTAAACTGACATTACCACTTTGAACACCAAATCAGGGTAATGGCTTATGATTTTTAATTGTAAGACAAGGGGTCTCAACACGAGCCAACTTGTTTAGTTTGATTGTTACCAGTGAATGGCATTGTCATTATTTGGCCACCAAACCAGGAAAATGGATTTTTAGCATCAAAAAAGAAAAGAAAAGAAAAAGAAAATTTACCTCTAACTATTGCACTATTAAATGGATGGGATACTGGATTGTTGTTGGTTAAAAGGTAACCTTGTAGAGGCTATGAACACCTGTCGACAACAGTGAATCTATCTGTGATGAACAAGTACCTTTTAAAGCTAAGTCGTAAAAGGCCACCTACTTTATTTTTATAAACTGATTAATCACTGAAACAAGTTAATAGGTGTTTTTCATTCACAAAAGGTTTTTAAAAGAGACTGCAAGTTAATGAGTTTTATAGTCAGAGTAATTTTATTTATCTAGATGTTTTGAAATGCAATTTTCCTTTCTTAAATTATTTTTACTGAATTTCTGGAAAAATTTCATTTATTAGAGATAATTGGTTCTTCCAGTGAATCACCATTTGTTGTACTATCCAACAACCCCCATTTCAATGTATTATAAATTTCCTATGAAATTTATTATATCAAAATAGGGATCCTTCATCTTAAAAATAAAAATCTTATAATCAAAGTTTAATAATTAGGCTTCTAATTAAAACCCAAATATTAAAACTTGATTATCCCAAAAAAATCAAATTAAATAGCCCCCAAGACACAAACTATACTTAGGATTAAGTATTAAACATTATGGGGTTTTTTGATTAAAAAATGAAATAAAACGGATATTTTTAAGATTCTTGAAGGTTGAAGTCTTTACAAATTCAACACTCTGCCATACCCTGCATCACATTCATACCCCACATTGCATATCCCATAATAAATCAACATAACTCAAGACCCTTCTGCCAAACTCCATTGCGATTGTGATTAGACCAAACCCGACGGGAAAATATACATCCCAATTCATAAGTCCTTGTGTCCATGGCAATCGTAAAAGGTTCCAAAGAACTTAAGTCTAAGCCTTAATCCATTGCAATTGCGATATAAAACTAGATCCAACGGGAAAATCAACTTCTCTTTATTAAAATCCCGTGTCAGCGCAATCGAAAGAACCATTTCCCAAGTCCCGCTACTTATCTATTTTGTGATCTTGGATTACTCTGGACCCGGAAGGAAAAACAACTTCACTCCATTAAAATCCAGCATCCGTGCAATCACAAGAACCATTGCCCAAGTCCAGCAACTTATCTCTTTTGTGATCTGCGATTACTCTGGACTCGACACAATTATCCATTGCAATCCATAAAATCTCGCGTCTGAGGCTATCACAAAAGTTTAAAAGCTTAAGTCCAACCCCGATCCAAACGCCAATTTGTGATGTGTGATAAGGCCCAGACCCGCCTAGATTATGCACTGCGATTTATACTAATATCATGTCCAGGGCCTATACCCTGATCACAAAGTTTTAAAAAGTCATGCCTCATCCCAATGTCGATTGCGATATACATCCCAACGCCGATTGCGATATGACATCAGCAGTGACGTCAAATCCACATCATCCTCCACGTCACCGATCCTGCAATCACAAGTTTTAAAGGGACACGACTTATAATAAACCCTTAACCCTAGTCGATTTTTGATTTGTGATTAAACCTAGACTCGATAGGATTATAAAATCCATTCCATAATTTCCTCGCATCGAGAGCTATTGCAGTTTCCAAAGACTCCTGCCTATTGCGATAACGATTAGACAAGACCCGACATGATTATTACGCCAAACCATATATACCCCAAGTTCATAGCTATCACAAATAACAAAGGATCATGGCTTCCTGCCACTTCCACCCATTCTAATTGCAATTGCGATATGATTTAAGAAGGCCCCCTTTGAATTTTATTTGGAATACTCTCGGTCTAATCCGATTGCGATTTTTCTAAGTTCTGCCCCTGATTCTAATCTGATTGCAATTGTTTATGATCTGCCCCAAACTCAAATTTCCAATTGCGATAAGCCATAAAATCCACCTCCTTACTCTGCATTCCTCTCCATGATGTCTGTGTCGAGATTTTTTTCCCTTTACGCTTTTCTTGATTTCCTGCAAAACGTGATTTGTTTCAAATAAAATTCGCTTATCATGTCATTTATGTTTATCTTATCGATTACTGTTTTATGTGTTTAGGTTCATGACAGAGGAAGACAGTTGTGCTGGTAAGTGGCATATCAGTTCAAACAGACATATAGACATCTAGAGAATTCGATGGAACAAACAAAGCTGATGAAGACAACAAATTGCTTTCAGAAACTTCTACCAAAATATTTTTTTCCTTTAAGCATTGTTGAAGATATCTGTTTAAAGGCCCTCAACGCTCTACACAATAGATTCAGTTTTTTTCTACTATTTAAGCTTACTTTTTGTATGAAATAAAGGTCCGAAATTTTATGAAGAAAGACTTATGAAAGCTCGCACTCCTTTAATTTCATCATTTTCTCAATAGAACGATTGGAACATTGTTTAGGAATTTTCAAAAAGAATTTTCAGAAGTTGCATTACTGTACTCTTGGAATCATCTTTGTGGCAAGGAATAAACTGTTGCTATTTCTTTTATGAGGTAAGAAAAGTGTATATGGTATTTCTATCATTATACCTACGTTTTGTTCATAAGTAAATAGTAAATTTATCTTTTCACATTGCTTATTACTTGATATTTAAAGAACAACGCTACATGTATTCACCACTGATCATGCTCCCAATGATATTTTTATACATGTTAAGAAATTTGGTTTGATATTCTAAATGCGATATGAATTTACACATTGTTTTGATTAACTATTTAATCAAACTAATCATCTTGAAATGGTTTCATTTGGATTGGTGTTTGAGTAATCTATATTGTCATTTACTAAGGAAAATCATTATAGATCGCATCTAGATAAAAGTTGAACAATCTTGGGTTATAGAGTAGATTAATGCATATGTTTTCCATTTGATCCATTGTTGCAAATTCATCTATTTGACTTCACTATAAGCATTACAAATCCATTCAATAACCTTTCATTGGGAAACTAGTCCTATTATCCCCAGTCAGAGCCACTACCTAAATGGAAAATGAGTTGTCTTAAAGTCTAAACCGGGTGGTTTCCCCCTGTGTTGAAGCAACGATTTTTGAGGCCTCAACAGATCCATATCTTGATTTCTGATTTTTTTTTTTCAATAAAATCATTATTTTCATTAAATGAAAAAGCAAACACCTCTTTGAACACAAAAAAAATCTGGCATCTACACTTTATATAAAAATAAAAATGGCTCTTAAACAGGGTGGTGAAACCTCTTGAAATGACAACTTTGTACGATTTTCATCGAGTGGGTAATCTAACTCATAGAATCAAAGTATTTATCATAACTTAAAGTAAGTCATTGAAAAAATTAGCATTATTTGTTTGGATTAGTATCTATGAACAAATAACATAAGGTCTACATCAAATTATTCATTTGATATGAGATACACAATGATCTCATGAAGTAGTGAGAAGTACATGATGGTGTCACATGTGAAATAACACTAAGATGGACTAATATTAAGTGTTGCATGCGAAATAACACTAATATGGACTAATATTCATGTGAAATAAGATTCTCCACTTAGATTATTTTATAATAAATACATATTAATACAATTATAAAGCATATTAAAGTCTATTTTCATTATTGAGATAGTTGTAGTAATATGGAAAGATATAATTAGAACTATATAACATGATGGATTATGTAACAAATTTCTTTACACAACCCTTCAATTAGTAGAAGTTTTAGAAATTAAATGCAATGCTTATGATGGATTATGTAACAAATTTCTTTACAAAACCCTTCAATTAATAGAAGTTTTAGAAATTAAATGCAATGCTTATGATGAATGCGAATTATTTTCCATTGAGCTAGTAAAGGTTATTGAAAATAATGTAAAATCATAGAAAGTTGAGTGTAACTTTATACATGATGTTAAATTTATATATTTATCTAAGTGTGAAATCAATTAGTTATTTATGTTTTTATCTAAAAAGAAAAATAAACAAATAGATTTTACTTTTGTTATAGCCTAAATATACCTCAGGATGAGAAAGGCAGGTCTAGGGTAACATCAAACCACGCTTAACCTGGTAGTTAGTCCTACCAGGTCGGGAGAGGGCTCTCTCCTTGTCAATCTCAAAGAAAATATGGCAAGTAAGGCTCAAGATGACTGATATGAATACTAACTTTAGGCTAGGTATACGCTCAAAGGAATTTGATTGATTTTAATGGTTATTTGCTGGATCAAATGAGGAAGGCAGTTTCGGGTTGGGGAAATCAACTCAGATTTGCAGAGGTTTCTGTGGGGCGAGGTAGGCAAGTGTTTTAGCACTTTGAAATGAATGTGATGTGAGTCTAAATACTGGTGATAAGTTGGAGAGGGCATGCAAGTGTCATGAGTCCTTTTCAAACAGTAGAAAACATTTAAAACTAAATAAAACCCTAAGGGAGAGCACTAAACATCAATGGATTCCACCCTTTAATCTTGATTCATTTATTTATGCAGAAAATATAGATGATTGGCACATATACACATAAGATAAACTAAATAACAGAGGAGAAAACAATGCTAATTCACATTACCACAAGAATCCCACAAAATGCTACAAAACCTTGGTTCATTTCCTTGCCAAACTGCAGAAGTGATGTACAAAGTAGCTCAATGCATCCACAAGAGTCCAACACCTTGACAAATGACTAAGAAAGTACAAGATATAGGCATCAAACCACCTATGCTAGCCATCAGGGGTTGAATCCATGAGTCTAGGAGCTGTTTCAACAAGATCTAAACTAGGAACTGAAAAATAGGTAGTGGAACAACTTGCCTCTAAAACTATGGAAACTGATTCATTCATCCTCAAACCAACTCTAACTGATGTATCTACCTCCTTAAGTCAGTTTTCATCATATTTACATCATAGTACATCAAGTTACATCATATTACATCACTAATTTACCAAAGAGAGAAGAAAAAGTCAAACTGGCAGCAAACTAGGTGAAATTCTGAGTTCTTAAGCAAAATTGGCAAAATTTTGCCTGATGCGCAGCACCGTGAGCCTGATGTGTAGCGCCACTTCAAGGATGAGTTTGAAGGCCTTTCACTTCACCAAATTAGGCCCAAGATAGATTGTTGGAAATCTCTGCCTGTCTGCTTTCTAGGACAACTAGAATTTTTGGATTTGGAGTCCCTTTTCCCCTCCAAAAATCATTTCTGACAAGGCTGGCTCCTGTGGATCCAAAAAGTGGTAGAGAGGGCATATTTTAGGTTTGTTTTTGCCCTTTAGGTGACCCAGATATCCTCCAAATTTTATGAAATTTTCTAGGTTTCATTACTTTTCCATGAGGAATTCAAAAATGCAAGCCATTTTGCAAAATTCCTAGCCAACTTAACGCGTAGCGCCAATAGCACTGCGCATCAGCTGAAAATCACTATGTTTTGCATTTAAAAATTGTGAAATGACAAAATTTTCTCAAAATTGCTTCAAATTTTGCAAGTGGCAAGATTACTAATTGCTTTGTTGAGCCAAAGAAGCTTCAGCCAAAATTTTAAGTTTATCTTGCTCCTTTTTGGCTTTTAGGGCTCTCTTTAACTTAGCTTTTAGGTTATTTATCCTTGTCTTGTAAATTTTATTTTGAGTTAAGTAATGATAAGCCATGTGGCACAACACTTTCTTCTCTTTGTTAGCGTTATCAATCATCTTCTCAAGGTGGATATTCACTCTTTCCAACCATTATTCTCGATCAGCCTCAATTTCTTACTCAAGTGATGTCATCTTGATTTTTCTTCTTTTTGCCACTTGCCGGTTTTCCCTAATTGTTTGCAGCTCCATAATTGCGTGTTTTTCCTCTAGTTGCTTGTTCTCTTGCTCATGAAAGTTAATGATCCATTTGGCCCTCTCAAGGTCAAGTGATAAGGCTTGGATTTCAGCCTCCTTCTCTTTGATGATCACATCCTTGAGTCTTGAGCTTCGAGAGCCCAAATCAGTGTCATCTTCCTCAACCAAAACAAAATCCCTGTCCTGCCCTTCAGAAGGCCCTCCATCATGAACTTGTTCCTTTCCTTTGTCTTTTTCCTGTACCTCTTCAGATGAAGAAGAAGGCAAAGCCCCTTTCACTCCAGGTGAAGATAGCATTTTCCTGCGATCCGGTGAAGAAAACGAGACCCCTTCCACCCCTGGTGGATATAATACTCGTTTGGTAGCTACAAAAAGTCTCCTGGTGCCTTTTTCATAAGTTATAAACACAGGAATGTGAGCCTCTTTAGTTTTTATTTCAGGCTCTTTTTGTTGCCCGGAAGGTTCACCTTCCTCTTGAGGATCTGCAAAAATTTGAGGCCCCTTGAAGATTTCATGGGCAATGAAAGTTTCCCATGGCACTCCCAACTGAATGAGCTGATGCACAACAATAATTTTGATGACAGTAAAGTGATAAATACTATTGAGCTATTGTGGGTATGGTTTCCTTTTTGCAATCACAATCATCCTCTCTATGTCTTTGCATATGAAATATGGAATACTCATCATTCTAACCCTGGTGAAGTGCATAAGTAATCTGATATGGTAGGCACAAAGTCTGGAGAACCTACCCTCACATGTGAAGTATTTGATGATTAGTTTCATGAGTGGAACATACCGGTCCTCCAAGAACTTGAAAGGAAACACCCTGCTTAGTTTACCATGATATTTGGCCTTAATATATGGTTCATAATGCTGCTTGTTGATATTTTTCCTTTTGTTCCACTTTTCCCCTACATTTGGCATTCTAGTGGCTTCTGCAATAATAGCTGGTGAAAGAGTGAAATTGATCCCAGCAAGGTTTACCATATTATTCTCCATTTTTATGACAAATTGCCTTGCTAACGCATGATGGTATTTAACCCTCTCAACCATATCACAAAACTCAAAGCAAGACTGGTATCTGAAACAAGTGGTAGCAAGGGGACAAGCAAGGAGTTCTGTCATGCTTATAGGTTCCTCTCTGATAATTTTTCCACCCTTATGAGGTCTCCTAGGCTGTACATTTCTTTCTCTTGAGCTGTCACTTAATGTTTCTTCTTCATAATTTGATTCAATACTGCTTGTCATGGTGCTTGGTACTTGTCTTAGGGAAGTGATGTCATGATAATATGGTGGAAAATGGTAACAAGGGAGGACAAGGGAGATGAGTATGAAGAGATTTTACTAATGGTAAATGGAGTTGGGGAATGAAAGGATAGGTTTTGGGAAACTAGGGTTTTGTGAGGGATTTAAGGTTTGATGAAGGGAATGAGTTGTTTTAGGGGAGTGGGATATGGAAAATGGGATTAATGGAGTGATTTAGGGCAATGGAAGATAGAAAAATGGGAAAATGATGATGGTTGTGATTATGGAGTGAAACTTGTACAATGAAATAAACAATGATGAAGACAAGCTAGGGTTTAATTTTCAAAATGAAAAACTCATGAAGAACACATGTAAGAGATCAAATTCAACTCAAGAACAATGATGACTTACTTGTAGAATAGAAATGTAGCGTTTTTGAGGGTTATTGAGTGATTTGAAACGTTTTGGCAACTTCTGGACTGATGCGCAGCACATTGGGCCCAATGCGCAACACCTTCCTGATGCGCAGTGCCCTTGCAAATTAACACTGGCAGAAACCCACTGATGCGCAACAGCAGTCTGATGCACATCACATTGCCTCTGATGCGCAGCGCTAGGCAGATTTGCTTGGAAAACAGGGTTTTCAATTTCCTTTGCTCAATTTGCCTCCAAATCGCGATTTTTGCTCTCCAAGGCTATCTTGCACAACGAAGTAGATGAATAGCACTCCTTTCACTTTATATTTGGATGGCTTTTATTTTTTCCTTATGTGAAACCCACTTTCATAATGTCAAAGTCACTTTGGCTTTATAACTTTGTTTTTCATTTGAATTGACTTTTCTTGATCACTTGATGAACTAATAAATTGATTCTTTTGCTTTTGTTTGCAGTGGCTGGAGTTGTCAAGGTGAGCAAGGGCAACAACTGGAACTTATTACATATAAAAAACACTTTAAATTACATAAAATTTGTACATAAAATAAAAAAACCCTGTTTTCACCTCAAAACAGAGTTTTGAGGTAAAAACCATTTATTGAGCATATTATCAGTGAATTTTTGATCTTATGAACTTATAAAACCTCCTCATGTGCCTGCTAACCTTTTATTGAGTTTTGGAGGACCATGGTGGCAAACCCTAGACCTAGTGAGACTAAAACCCTAAAACTGATTTTTGCAAATGAAATGACAAAAAATGACAGTAAATGACCTAAACATGTGAAAACAGGCCAACAGATAAATGCCATGAGGGAAATTGACAATGAACCACTACCATCAGTTGATCCATGACCTAATGGAATGCAGTTGATCTGATGGGACACCTAATATGCATGCAAAAAGAGAAATTTGATCACTGATGGAGGGATGAAGATACCGACACTAACATTGGCTCCAATGGGGATGGTAGCTCCTAGGAGGTGCCAAGAACCATAGATCTTTGGAAAAGTAGATAAGTTCCTTCATCCATTGGGCAATCTGGAGTCAATAACTTCAGAAAAATAAAACAAATATCTTGACTCAAAATGACTCAAACAACTGACACTAAATAACCAAAGACAGATGCCAAACATTCAGCTTTATAGCCTTCACTTCAGGCCCCAAACTGAATGAATGGTGACAGTACAAACTTTTCAATGAAAAAACTAAAATGGTATGTACAATGACAAAGTGTGGCAGCATAAAAATTCTCAAAGATAATACCATTTCAGAAGCCAATCATTGACCGGCCCTCCTGGACAATCTTCCCTGTTCATTTCTTTGAGTAAAAAAGCATTTTGAGCTAGATATGCAACAATTTTATATGGTCCCTTCCACAGGTTCTCAAACTTGCCGTGCTTTCCTTTATCCTCATTTCTAGCATCCCACTTTAGCACTATGTCTTCAATCTGAAATTTGTCCGCCTTTGCATTCCGATCGTAAATCTTCTTAATTCTCTCTTGCAGCCTGAAGGTATTCTGAAAAACTTCCTCTCTCGTCTACTGTAAATGGATCATTTGGCTTATTCTCCGCTGAAAATGATCTTCCTTGCTGCCAGCTTCTTGCAGAAGTTTAACAACTGGGATTGCGAGATATGTCGGGAACACCATGTCAATACCATATAAAATCTCAAACGGAGACATGCCGATTGACTTCTTTTGACTTACTCTATCCACCCATAGTGCATTAACCAATTTTTTATGCCAGCTCTTCTTATTGGTTTCCAGCAGCTTTTTAATGATGTTGACCAATGATTTGTTTGAAGATTCAGCCAATCCATTACCTTGTGGATAATATGCAGTAGAATGTCCCAAGGTAATTTTGTATTTGCTACAAAAGTAAATCATCTTTTTGGACTTGAAAGCTGCTGCTCTATCTGTAATCAGTTTTTTAGGATAAAAAAAACGTGACAAAATATTATTTTCAAGAAACTGAATTATTACCGAGTCTGTAGCCTGCCAAGTGGGGATCGCCTCAATCCACATTGTGAAATAATCTGTCACTGTTAAGATCCATTTATGTTGAGCTGAAGATGTGGGATGGATCTCTCCAATAAAATCTAGGCCCCATTGCTGAAACAGTGCACTAAATTTGACTGGCTTGAGAGATAGAGGCTGCAACTTTCTCCTACCCTGAAAAATCTGGCATTCATGACAGCTTGTGACAATTTTATAGACATCAGCAAAGAGGGTAGGCCAATAGCACCCTGCTCTCAAAATTTTGTTAGCCGTCGTCTTCCAAAATAAATGACCTCCACAGTCTCCCTTGTGAAAATCATTCATGACCTGTTTTGCTTCCTCTTCGACCAAACAATTTAGCAAAATGCCTCCGTGATCTTTCCAATAAAGTGCATTATTCAAAATACAAAATATAGCAACCTTTAGTTTCAGAGTTCTACCTTTATTTTTAGCGATCCCCGGTGGCAGTGAAAGGTGGTGGAGCACATATACAATATCTGAATACCAAGGAGAATGGAGAAAAATTTCAGATACCTGAATCATCGAACTATCTTCATCTTCTTCAGAAATGGAAGCAATCAGGTTGATGTCCAATGCATGTAAATTAGACTCTGCCATTAACTTTGCTAGACCCTGCCCCTTGATTAGCTTTGTTGGCTTTATCTCCATGTCATATTCTAACAATGCTACGATCCATTTGCCTCACCTTCCTTCCAGATCTGTTTGTACCAAAACATCTTTGACTGCTGCGTTAGGGACATAAGCAAGAATATGAGAATGCAGAATATATACCCAGAAATCTTTCAAATCTTTCACCAAGGCAAGAGCTTTCTTCTTAATAATGTTATATGTTAAGGTTGCATCTCTTATTGTCCTGCTGAAAAAGGCAATTGGCTTTTCAAGCTGATCTATTTTCTGCATTAGAACTGCTCCCATAGTATGTTCAAAAGAAAATGAAAATAATATGAAATCATGTGAATAATCCGAGCCGATTAAAATTAGAGCTGAAGAAAGAGCCAACTTTATCAGGTTGAAAGACTTCATGGCCTCTTCGATCCACTTGACCACACTATCCTTCTTCAACATATTTGTAATTTCCCTAAAGTGTTCAGGTAGATTTGGCACAAAACGATGTAAGAAGTTCATCTTACTGTTAAATGCTTGGATCTCTTTCTTACTACGAGGAAAATCAATTTTCTGAATAGCTTCCACTCTAGCAAGATCGATGCGGATGCCTTCTTTTGATATTATGTGACCGAGAAGCTTCCCCTCGTCGATGGAAAACAAGATCTTTTTGGGATTGAGTGATATTCCATATTTTCTACAACGCTGAAAAAAATCTTCAGATGGTAAAGATGCTCCTCATTTGAATTTGAAAAGATAGCCAAATCATCAAGATACACAATAAAAACACATCTTTTTTGTTTGCGAAGGTGATGTCTATGGCCCGCTGGAATGTTGCACCAAAATTATTTAAACTGAACGACATCTTAGCATAGTGGAGTGTTCCCCACGGAGTGGTGAATGTTGTCTTGTCCCTGTCATCTTCATGAACCAAAATTTGATTGTAGCCAAAATACCCATCGAGCAGCGACATACGAGATGCCCCCACTACTCTTTGGAGCATGTGGTCCATTTTCGGCAATGGATAATTATCTTTCAATGACACTTTATTCAAATTTCTGAAATCTATGCACAATCTAATCTCACCCGTATTCTTCCGCATGGGTACCAAATTGGAGATACAATCTAAAAACCTGATCGGAATAATTATACCAACCTTGTACAATCGATTCACTTCTTTCTCTATTGATGGCAGCAACTTTGGGTTTATCCTTCTCAACTTTTGATGAGATGGCTTCTGATTTGGCTTAATTGGAAGGATATGCTTAATTATATTATTGTCTTACTCCTTCAAATCTGTATAGTCCCATGCAAATACGTCAGAAAATGATGACAATAAACTAATGTATTTAACTTTTACCTGAGGAGGTAATGCCTTTGACAACTTCACCATCTTTGGATTTTCTATTGTTCTGATATTCACATCTTCAACTCCCTTCTCGGTCGGCACTAAGCTTGGTTTCCGGGCCACATCATCTTGATCAAATAATTTCTCTAAAGGTGTAGGCCTTTAGGGATGACATTTTCCTTTAATTGTAAGACTTCCATCTGATTTACCTCTATTTATAGTTCACCGTCATCTTGCTCACCATATATAGAAGTGCCTTTATATTTGCCTTCATTTTGTTGAAAATCTTCAAGTTCTTTGTCATCCTGGAACACCTGCCAATATCTTAGATTATCAGGGACAGCTAGGGGATGCTTCCCATGAATTTCAAACTTATTTTTTGAATTCATTGGGATCTTTAAGTTACTTGCAGCTATAGCAAGGGAATCTGCAATAACATTTTGTGTACGAGGGACACATGTCAAAGTATGATCTGGAAACAACCTTAAGATATCTAGAACTGCATTACGGTAAGCCCGCATTCGAGGATGTTTGGCTTGGTATTCACCCTTGACTTGCTTGATTACTAATTCGGAGTCGCCAAAAACTGAAATTCTCTTTGCATTCAACTTCTTGAGGATTTTCAAACCTGCAATCAACACCTCATATTCGGCTTCGTTATTGGAAAAATCAAAAGCCAATTTATATGAACAAACTCTTACATTACTCGGGACTTTATTTGGTAGGAAAACAGGGCTGTGTATCCAAATACCAATTCCTACACCATCCTTACCTATTGCTCCATCAAAATCCATACTCCACAAACCGGCTTCTTCCTCCAAGTGTTGGAATTCTGTCTGCTCTTCTACCTTTGGCTGCTGTCCATCAATTTTCGGCTGCTGGCAGAATGTTGATTGTTTAGCGGTACTTTCAAGCCTTTGTCTCTCTTGATCAAGTACTGCCCTGAAATTTCCTGTTACCTCTGGAATATATTCCACTTCAACTAGTTGGCTATTTACATCATTAAAACCAATGTCATAATAAAGATCAAAAGTTTCTAGATCTGTATGTACATAATTAATCAGATGATTCAAAGGTTTCTCCTTGCTCGTGATCATATACTTCATCTTTTTCTCCCTATATAATTTTCTCAACTGACCAAACACGGGAATAGTGGCATAGGAGAAATCTAGCTGCAATGTCCCTGTGAGTTTCGCACCCCACTACCTAGATAAAAGCATGCCGAATCTAGGGGGAATTTCGGCCACAACTACATCGATGAGAACATTCTTTACTAGAATTTGATCTAAAGTCACAACCAAATCCTTAATGAGACCATTACATTTGACCCTACCAGAATCAAAGGAATAAAGATCATGATACTTGCGAGTGATTTCCAAACCCATATTTTCCATAATTGCCTTTGGCATCAGGTTGTGAGATGCTCCCGAATCAAACATGGCGTTGTGCAAGACATAATCATGCAATCTAAGGCTGATGTAAATCAGGGCTACATCACTATCCTCAGATTGGCCTTCTAATGCCGAAACAAAAATAAGCTTAAGTTGGTCATCTTCCACATTAACCATATCAGACAGGGGATCTACATTCAAAATATTTGACACTTGACTCTTATAATTGCTATTCTTCATTAATTCAGTCAAAGGTATCGACACTTTCAACTTAGTAATCTCATTCTCTAAGCTAAAGTCTGTAGTTTTCTCTACCTCTTTGACTAGAGCATCTATCTTTTTAGAGTTTTACTTTGCTGCACCTAGTTGATTTGACTTCTCATTTGCTTATTGTACTTTATTGGAAGTAGGATCTGCTGGCTCCTTTCCTTTTTCTAAACATTTGGAGAATCATTCTTTGGTGGTGCTGCTTCCTTCCACTTTTGAATTGGATTAATTGGTACATCTCTACTCTTGAGTGAATAATGTCTTTGTTGCACTGTGAGTGCATTCATATATCCTCTCTGATATTCATCTGATTCTTCTTCAAGGATTGTTTCATTTGCTAGTATAAAATCCTCATCTTTTTGTACTGTCAAGCTTTCTGAATATTCCTCATCCTCCGTGATATAAATTGGTAAACCATCCGGTGTAAAAAAGTGATTCTCCTCTCCTATTGTATTCTCATCATCATCTGATTCTGGGCCATGCACATAGTTATGCTATAATGGTGTTTTAACTTGTTGTTGTGCTGTTTGGTCTTGCGCTCTTTGCTCTCGCTATTTAATCCTGAACTGTGGCTACTGATGACCACAGAAATTTGGATTTCTGATCTGTGTCTTGGGCTTATCTGCAATGGTTACTCTGTCAAACATCTTTTCAATTTTACGAAGCAAATGATCTGAGGAAGAAGCTTCTTCCTTTATGGTCACCTTCTTCTTGGTCTTTGTTCTAGCTCTCTTAGCTAGCAGATTAGCCTCCACACTCATTGCAATTTTTTGCATATCCTCCAATGTAGCAGGATCTCGTTCTCTCAATTGATATGCCATGCCAGGATCAAAACCATCGGGAAATTTTATCAAAACCAGCCCCATTGGTGGCTTGATATCAGTTGGAATAGCATTATAAACAGTATTGAATCTTACAAAGTAATCCTGGACACTTTTACCAACATTCCTCTTTATGTTTTCATACTCAGAAAGAATTTGGAGTGGATTTTTCTTTACCTCCCAATGATCTAGAAATTGTCTATGAAGAGCTGTCAATGTATTGATAGTCCTAGCAGGCAATGCTCTGAACCACTTTCGCACTTCGCCTCCAAAACTTTGCACAAATAATCTCATAGTCACATTCTCTTCATCTATCTCATGAAGATCAAAGAAATCACTCATCCTATCAACATGTCGCTGTGCTGTGATACATTGGGTAGCATCAAACAATGGAATTTTACTTTGGTAATCAGCAGACATAACATCCAAGTTCTGTGGCAAAAAGAGAGGTGCATATATGGCAGCCATTGCTCGAAGTGGATTGGAAATTGGCCTTGGAGATGTAGGAGGAGTTGGAATAACAATAGAAGTTGATGTGATGGGTGTATGAGGTGTCGAAGGAGGTGAAGAAATGATTGATGTTTGAGGTGTTGAAGGGGGAGAAGAGACAACAGATCTCTGATCAGATATGGTAGGCTACACGGGAAGAGTGGGGATAAAAGGAGGTTCAATAGGAATTTCTGAACTAGACAAAATAGCAGACGAACCTAGTGTAGCAGAAGCAGATTCTAAAAGCTCGGGAATATTGGTAGCCACAATTGAGTTTTAAAGTGAATTCAGGATGTAAGCATCAATTGATCTATTTTCTCTTTCAGTTTCAAGATATTGGACAAAATCTGGATTTAGAACAGTAGCACCAGCTGCACTTTCAGATTTAGTTTCAAACAAAGATAGATCAAAATGTTCATCAAATGGGAGATCTTCAAGTTATTCAAATATAACTAGGCATGAATAAGATCTAAAAACCGGTATCACAGAAATTTCTCGTCAGAGAATTCTTGGAATGAGATTTGGGTTTTCGTACACGGGAGGAGGATTAGGATCAGGATTGGCCTTGGTGTATTGCCTGGAAGCCAGTGTGTTGAATTGTTCCCAAAATTCAAGTATACATTATAATCTTTTCAGCCTACTGAATTTTAAACCTATCATCCAAAAGTCTAGAATTGTTTAATGTACTGGGGTAATAGATTTCAGTTTTTCCCCAGTATGGTCGCCACTATGTTATAGCCTAAATTTACCTCAGGCTGAGAAAGGTAGGTCTAGGGTAACATCAAATTATGCTTAACTTGGTAGCTAGCCCTACCAGGTCAGGAGAGGGCTCTCTCCTTGTCAATCTCAAAGAAAATATGGCAAGTAAGGCTCGAGATAACTGATATGAATACTAATTTTAGGCTAGGTATATGCTAAGAGGAATTTGATTGATTTTAATGGTTATTTGCTGGATCAAATGAGGAAGGCAACTTTGGGTTTGGGAAATCAACTCAGATTTGCAGAGGTTTTTGTGGGGTGAGGTAGGCAAGTGTTTTAGCACTTTGAAATGAATGTGATGGTGAGTCTAAAGACTAATGAGGATTTGGAGAGGCCATGCAAGTGTCATGGGTCCTCTTCAAACAGTAGAAAACATTTAAAACTAAATAAAATCCCAAGGGAGAGCACTGAACATCAATGGATTCCACCCGTTAATCTTGATTCATTTAGTTATGTAGAAAAGATAGATGATTGGCACATATACACATAAGGTAAACTAAATAACAGAGGAGAAAACAATGCTAATTCACATTACCACAAGAATCCCACAAAATGTTGCAAAACCCTGGTTCATTTCCTTGCCAAATTGCAGAAGTGATGTACAAAGTAGCTCAATGCATCCACAAGAGTCCAAACTTGACAAATGACTAAGAAAGTACAATATATAGGCATCAAACCACCTATGCTAGCCATCAGGGGTCGAATCCATGAGTCTAGGAGCTGTTTCAACAAGATCTAAACTAGGAACTGAAAAATAGGTAGTGGAACAACTTGCCTCTAAAACTATGGAAATTGATTCATTCATCCTTAAACCAACTCTAACTGATGTATCTACCTTCTTAAGTCATTTTTCATCATATTTTGATCCAAGTGGATATTGGTGGCCACCTGCCAAGTCCACCTGGAACCCCACCATTGTTTCTCTCAGCATTTTTAGTTTCCTTAATTGTAGCACAACTTACTATTTTTAGCAATTTTTCAGGTCCTGAACTTCCAAAGCTGTTTTGAGGCCCTAAACGACTTTTTTTTTGGGAAATCTGGGGGCAACATGGACCCATGGCCTGATGTTGCCCTTCCCAAAGTGGTAGTGCTTGGATAGATCTTTCTAACGAGCTATTGTACGCGTCAAACAGAGATCATATGCCAAAGTTACGACCTCGAGAAGTTGATGTACCAATTTACCCAAACAGGGCCCACAGTTTGGAATTTCATCTTCTAGGGTTATTTTTTGGAATGTTAAGGGTTTTCCATTGTTTCTCAACAATAAATAGGCCTTCGAGCCTCATTGAAACACAGTTCATAGGCATGTAGCCACCACATCTCTTCTCAGAGATAAGCTACCATCACCTTAGCTGGTTTATTTCCATTACTGTTTGTAAGCATATTTAAGTATTTTACATTAATGAAATGAAGTATTATTTCCACTGCATATC